>WNWK01022750.1:0-32028 GCA_009830355.1 Cherax destructor
GGATGTAGTGTGGGGGAGTGCGTGAGCATTACGTAGAATGAAAGGGTAAAGCAGCTGGAATTGACGGAATCATGACAGAAATGTTAAAAGCAGGGGGAATATAGTGTTGGAGGTTGGTATTTTTGTTTAATAAATGTATGAAAGAGGGAAGTACACAAGGATTGGCAGAGAGCATGTATAGTTCCTTTATATAAAGGAAGGGGATAAAGAAGTGTAAAAAATTATAGGGAATAAGTTTACTGAGTATACCAGGTAAAGTGTATGGCAGGGTTATTATTGAAAGAATTAGAGGGTAAGACAGAGATAGGATTGCAGATGAGCAAGGAGGCTTTAGAGTGGGTAGGAGATGTGTAGATCAAGTGTTTACAGTGAAGCATATATGTGAACAGTATTTAGATAAAGGTAGAAGTTTTCATTGCATTTATGGATTTAGAAAAGGCATATGATAGAGTGGATAGGGGAGCAATGTGGCAAAAGTTGCAAGTGTATGGAATAGGTAGTAAGTTACTGAAGGCTGTAAAGAGTTTTTATGAGGATAGTGAGGCTCAGGTTAGGGTGTGTAGGAGAGGGAGATTACTACCCGGTAAAAGTAGGTCTTAGACAGGGATGTGTAATGTCACCATGGTTGTTTAATATATTTATAGATGGGGTTGTAAAAAAGTAAATGCTAGGGTGTTGGGGAGAGGGGTGGATTAAATTATGGAGAATTAAATGCAAAATGGGAGTTGACACAGTTACTTTTGCTGATGATACTGTGCTATGGAATTCTAAACAAAAGTTGCAAAGGTTAGTGGACGAGTTTGGGAGGTGTGTAAGGTAGAAAGTTAAAGTGAACATAGATAAGAGTAAGGTGATGAGGGTATCAAACGATTTAAATAAAGAAAAATTGGATATCACATTGGAGAAAGGATTATGGAAGAAGTAAATGTTTTCAGATATTTGGGAGTTGACTTGTCAGCGGATGGGTTTATGAAGGATGAGGTTAACCATAGAATTGATGAAGGAAAAGGTGAGTGGTGCATTGAGGTATCTGTGGAGACAAAACAGTTATCCATGGAGGCAAAGAAGGAAATGTACGAAAGTATAGTGGTACCAACACTCTTATATGGGTGTGAAGCATGGTTGCAAATGCTGCAGCGAGGAGGAGGCTGGAGGCAGTGGAGATGTCCTGTCTAAGGGCAATGTGTGGTGTAAATATTATGCAGAAAATCGGAATGTGGAAATTAGGAGAAGGTGTGGAGTTACTAAAAGTATTTGTCAGAGGGCTGAAGAGGGGTTGTTGAGGTGGTTTGGTCATTTAGAGAGATGGATCAAAGTAGAATGACTTGGAAGCGTATAAATCTGTAGGGGAAGGAAGGCGGGGTAGAGTTCGTCCTAGAAAAGGTTGGAGGAAGGGTAAGGAGGTTTTGTGGGCGAGGGATTGGACTTCCAGCAAGCATGTGTGAGCGTGTTAGATAGGAGTGAATGGAGACGAATGGGTTTTGGGACATGACGATCTGTTGGAGTGTGAGCAGGGTAACATTTTGTGAAGGGATTCAGGAAACCAGTTAATTGATTTAGTTGGACTTGAGTCCTGAAATGGGAAGTACAATGCCTGCACTTTAAAGGAGGGGTCTGGAATAGTGACAGCTGGGAGGACTATTCTCAGCTGTCGTATCTGAGCTCCTCTGCAAAGACAGTGATTATGTATGAGTGTGGTAAGTGTTGAATGATGATGAAATATTTTCTTTTGGGGATTTTCTTCTTTTAGGTCATCCTGCCTCGGTGGGAGACAGCCTACTTGTTGAAAAAATATATATATATATATATATATATATATATATATGTGTGTGTGTGTGTGTGTGTGTGTGTGTGTGTGTGTGTGTGTGTGTGTGTGTGTGTGTGTTGTGTGTGTGTTGTTATGTATGTATGTATGTATATATTACACAGAGGTATATTCTGCGTATGTACAAGTTTTCCGCACTAGGCTGCATTGACAATAGCTCGAGGCGGGTTTCTCAGATGACTGTTAATATGTCTTTTGCTTTACCATGGCTAAGACTGGACCTGTACTTGCCTAACTTTATCCACGGCACTATAGTATTCATACAGCTATTCTGAAGCATCCTTCCATAGGTCAGGCTGATCCACTCCAGTTAAAACTCTGGGATAGTGATGATCCTTGTCACCAATATTCTCCACGTCATCCTCTATTCTGAATTTCCTGCCCTAATGATCATAAGCAGGTGGGTGACTCAGCTGCCTGACACCTGCATCTCATTTGGGCTTGTTGTTGTGCAGTTGTGACTGCCTACAACAGGTACAGTGGACAGTTGTGTGTGGTACAGTTGTGTGTGGTACAGTTGTGTGTGGTACAGTTGTGTGTGGTACAGTAGTGTGTTGTACAGTGGTGTGTGGTACAGTGGTGTGTTGTACAGTGGTGTGTGGCACAGTGGTGTGTTGTACAGTGGTGTGTGGTACATTAGTGTGTGGTACAGTGGTGTGTGGTACAGTTGTGTGTGGTACAGTGGTGTGTGGTACAGTGGTGTGTGGCACAGTGGTGTGTTGTACAGTGGTGTGTGGTACATTAGTGTGTAGTACAGTGGTGTGTGGTACAGTTGTGTGTGGTACAGTGGTGTGTGGTACAGTGGTGTGTGGCACAGTGGTGTGTTGTACAGTGGTGTGTGGTACATTAGTGTGTGGGACAGTGGTATGTAGTACAGTGGTGTGTGGTACAGTGGTGTGTGGTACAGTGGTGTGTGGTACAGTGGTGTGTGGTACAGTGGTGTGTGGTACAGTGGTGTGTGGTACAGTGGTGTGTGTACAGTTGTGTGTGGTACAGTGGTGTGTGTACAGTGGTGTGTGGCACAGTGGTGTGTTGTACAGTGGTGTGTGGACATTAGGTGTGGGACAGTGGTATGTAGTACAGTGGTGTGTGGTACAGTTGTGTGTGGTACAGTGGTGTGTGGTACAGTGGTGTGTGGTACAGTGGTATGTAGTACAGTGGTGTGTGGTACAATGGTATGTGGTAAAGTAATGTCTAGTGCATTGGTATGTGGAACAGTGGTGTGTGGTACAATGGTGTGTGGTACAGTGGTATGTGGTACATTTGTGTGTGGTACAGTGGTGTGTGGTACAGTGTGTGTGGGACAGTGGTGTGTGAGACAGTGGTGAGTGGGACAGTGGTGTGTGAGACAGTGGTGTGTGGGACAGTGGCGTGTGAGACAGTGGTGTGTGAGACAGTGATGTGTGGGACAGTGGAGTGTGGTACAGTGGTGTGTAGTACAGTGGTGTGTGGTACAGTGGTGTGTGGGACAATGGTGTGTAGTACAGTGGTATGTGGTACATTAGTGTGTGGGACAGTGGTATGTAGTACAGTGGTGTGTGGTACAGTGGTGTGTGGTACAGTGGTGTGTGGTACAGTGGTGTGTGGCACAGTGGTGTGTTGTACAGTGGTGTGTGGTACATTAGTGTGTGGGACAGTGGTATGTAGTACAGTGGTGTGTGGTACAGTGGTGTGTGGTACAGTGGTGTGTGGTACAGTGGTATGTAGTACAGGTGTGTGTGGTACAATGGTATGTGGTACAGTAATGTGTGGTGCATTGGTATGTGGAACAGTGACGTGTGGTACAGTGGTGTGTGGTACAATGGTGTGTGGTACAGTGGTGTGTGGTACAGTGGTGTGTGGTACAGTGTGTGTGGGACAGTGGTGTGTGAGACAGTGGTGTGTGGGACAGTGGTGGGTGAGACAGTGGTGTGTGGGACAGTGATGTGTTAGACAGTGGTGTGTGGGACAGTTATGTCTGGTACAGTGGTGTTTGGTACAGTGGTATGTGGGACAGTGGTGTGTGATACAGTAGTGTGTGGTACAGTAGTAGTAGTGTTTGGTACAGTGGTGTGTGGTACAGTGGTGTGTGTTACAGTGGTCTGTGAGACAGTGGTGTGTGGGACAGTGGTGTGTTAGACAGTGGTGTGTGGGACAGTTATTTGTGATACAGTGGTGTTTGGTACAGTGGTATGTGGGACAGTGATGTGTGGGACAGTGGTGTGTGGGACA
Organism: Cherax destructor; assembly: GCA_009830355.1. Taxonomy (NCBI): domain Eukaryota; kingdom Metazoa; phylum Arthropoda; class Malacostraca; order Decapoda; family Parastacidae; genus Cherax; species Cherax destructor. Next base: position 4,037 of record WNWK01022750.1, read on the forward strand.
GTGGTGTGTAGGACAGTGGAGTGTGGTACAGTGGTGTGTGGTACAGTGGTGTGTGGTACAGTGGTGTGGGACAGTAGTGTGTGGTACAGTGGTGTGTGGTACAGTGGTGTGTGGGACAGTGGTGTGTGGTACAGTGGTGTGTGGTACAGTGGTGTGTGTTGTACTGAACAGCACCTTGTGAAGTAATGGAACAATCAGTGTACCTGTGAAAACATTTGTTTACATATACATTAGTAGAAAGAGACTATGGATGCCCCCTGGCACTTATGTTGTGTATAGCCACGAACGAACCTCTAAACCCGATGGGGTCAAGCAGTGCTGTATTTTTAACGAATTAGGAAGTATCCCCTCTCGTAAGTCAAAGACAATGTTGGGTTCTTCAGCCAGGACTTTGTGTGGGCGGCAGAAGTCAGCCAAGAACAATACATGGAATTCCCGTCTCCTCTCCATCTGAAAGTGACCTTGCTTCGGGGGATGGGATTTCTTTTGTGTGTATTAGTTTTGTATTAATGACTACGCAGGTAAGCAGTATGACGGTAATAGGCAGCGAGGTGGAGGGTGCAGTCTTCTTAGCGGGCGTTTAGTCAGAACTTCTGTATAATCCAGGGAACAGAAGACCCCGCAGAACATTTCGAGGCTGTCTGCTCGATCGCTGGCGAACTCACCTCACTCATTGAGGTCCGGAGATCGAATCCCCGGTACGGCTGGAAAACATTAGGACGTGTTTCCTTAAGGTACCTGCTGATCATGTTCACCCATCAGTATAATGGGTACCTGGGTATTAGTGGACGGGTATGGGTCGCATCCTGGGACAAAATTGACCTAATTTGCCCGAAATGCTTTGCATAACAAGTGACTTTCTGTATAGTAGTATGTCACTGATGTACTTGCAGAAATAAAGATATTATTATTATTAAACTACTATCTAGGTACCTCTACTTCTATCTAGAAAATTAAGATTAGAAAATATCTTAATGATGATGCAAAAAGAATGGTTACTGTTGCTACCTGTATAAATGCTAGCCTTAATTATACTAAAGCACACGCCAGGCAGCATCAGCAGAGCACCTGGAGTTTCAGTGCCACCATGTGTTTTTACTTGTAATGGCACTCGAGCACAGAAGCTAACTTCAGTTATCGTTGAGCCACCAGTAGAAAGTGTGCCAAGGGCATATGTTTTCTCGTAACATTATTATGCTTAATGATATAATACAAATATATGATGATTCTCAGCTCTGTTATTAGAGTTGTGACTGTAATGGCCTCTCTAGGACTTTGGCCAAGAAGCTGCTTATCACCTGGAAAAATAGACACAAATGTAGTGTAATACGTTCCTTTATTGACTACGTTTCTCCCACACACTGGGCTGAATCAAGTCACAAACAGATGTGATGCTTATAGCTTGTCGAGGATTCTTGCTAAGTGGCTGCTTGTTGCCTCTCAAGACGCTCTGCAAGTGGCTGCTTGTTGCCTCTCAAGACGCTCTGCAAGTGGCTGCTTGTTGCCTCTCAAGACGCTCTGCAAGTGGCTGCTTGTTGCCTCTCAAGACGCTCTGCAAGTGGCTGCTTGTTGCCTCTCAAGACGCTCTGCAAGTGGCTGCTTGTTGCCTCTCAAGACGCTCTGCAAGTGGCTGCTTGTTGCCTCTCAAGACGCTCTGCAAGTGGCTGCTTGTTGCCTCTCAAGACGCTCTGCAAGTGGCTGCTTGTTGCCTCTCAAGACGCACTGCAATTGGCTGCTTGTTGCCTCTCAAGACGCTCTGCAAGTGGCTGCTTGTTGCCTCTCAAGATGCTCTGCAAGTGGCTGCTTCGCCTCTCAAGACGCTCTGCAAAAATAACAGTGGTGATGAAATTCAACTTGCCGGGAATTTACGTTAAAAATTGGACTGCATTATTACAGATAATATACCGGAAATATTTAAGTTTGTAAAAATACAAAATTAGGGAGATTTTCGTTGGCCATCAGAGTCATGATTACTGACTTCCTTGCACACACCTCCTCTACCTGGTTCATTTATATTATTAGTTTTAATTCAATATTTTAATAACGAATTTATGACACGATTTACAAACTCTAGAAAATAATAATACTTTTTATATGTATTAGCCTTCAGTGTTCAAATTTTAAACCACATTACTTTTGGTAAGGTTACTTAAGGTTTGTCAGCAAATCAGAAAAATATTACCTGACGCGGGTCTTAGTCATATGATGACCCTCCGCTGGAGCTTTTAGTCATCTGACCGAGGCCTTCCGCTGGCTTATCGGTCCACCCCCTTAAAAATTTAGGTTATAATTATAACCATTTATTTTATTATAAGGTATAGTTAAAAATATTGTCATACATGCTTAAATTGAGCTCCTATACCTCGTAAGTATTGCGATATCTGAAGAATATACATATGTATCGACTTCAAGCTTTCCTTACGTGTGTAAAAATTAAGAAATAAGGATGAGTTTTTAATTGTATATGTAGGTTGGTAGACAGCAACCACCCAGGGAGGTACTACCGTCCTGCCAAGTGACTGTGAAACAGAAACCTGAAACTGTTTTACATGATGGTAGGATTGCTGGTGTCTTTTTCTGTCTCATAAATACGCTGGATAACAGGTATATCTAGCTACTTCTACTTACACTTTAGGTCACACTACACTGGCATGCACATGCATATATATACATACACACATCTAGGTTTTTCTTCTTTTCTTAATAGCTCTTGTTCTTTTTATTTTCTCTATTGTCCATGGGGAAGTGGAAAAGAATCTTTCCTCCGTAAGCAATGCGTGTCGTATGAGGCGACTAAAATGCCGGGAGCAATGGGCTAGTAACCCTTCTCCTGTACAAATTTACTAAAAAGAGAAGAAGAAAAACTTTATAAAACTGGGTTGTTTGAATGTGCGTGGATCTAGTGCGGATGATAAGAAAGAGATGATTGCCGATGTTATGAATGAAAAGAAGTTGGATGTCCTGGCCCTAAGCGAAACAAAGCTGAAGGGGTAGGCGAGTTTCAGTGGGGAGAAATAAATGGAATTAAGTCAGAGTATCTGAGAGAGTTAGAGCTAAGGAAGGGTAGCAATAATGTTGAAGGATCAGTTATGGAAGGAAAAGAGGGAATATGAATGTGTAAATTCAAGAATTATGTGGATTAAAATAAGGGTCGGATGCGAAAAGTGGGTCATAATAAGCGTGTATGCACCTGGAGAAGAGAGGGGGTGAGAGAGAGAGAGAGATTTTGGGAGATGTTAAGCGAATGTATAGGAACTTTTGAACCAAATGAAGAGTAATAGTGGTAGGGGACCTAAATGCTAAAGTGGGAGAAACATGCAGAGAGGGTGTGGTAGGTAAGTTTGGGGTGCCAGGTGTAAATGATAATGGGAGCCCTTTGATTGAACTTTGTATAGAAAGGGGTTTAGTTATAGGTAATACATATTTTAAGAAAAGAGGATAAATAAGTATACAAGATATGATGTAGGGCGTAATGACAGTAGTTTGTTGGACTATGTATTGGTAGATAAAAGACTGTTGAGTAGACTTCAGGATGTACATGTTTATAGAGGGGCCACAGATATATCAGATCACTTTTTAGTTATAGCTACAGTGGGAGTAAAAGGTAGATGGGATACATGGAAAATAGAATCAGTAAGTAAGAGAGAGGTGAAGGTTTATAAACTAAAACAGGAGGCAGTTAGGATAAGATATAAACAACTATTGGAGGATAGATGGGCTAGTGAGAGTGTAGGCAATGGGGTCGAAGATGTATGGGGTAGATTTAAAAATGTAGTGTTAGAGTGTTCAGCAGAAGTTTGTGGTTACAGGCGAGTGGGTGCGGGAGGGAAGAGGAGCGATTGGTGGAATGATGATGTAAAGAGAGTAGTAAGGGAGAAAAAGTTAGCATATAAGAGGTTTTTACAAAGTACAAGTGATGCAAGGAGGGAAGAGTATATGGAGAGAAAAAGAGAGGTTAAAAGAGAAGTGAAGCAATGTAAAAAGAGAGCAAATGAGAGAGTGGGTGAGATGTTATCAGCAAATTTTGTTGAAAATAAGAAAAAGTTTTGGAATGAGATTAATAAGTTGAGGAAGCCTAGAGAACAAATGGATTTGACAGTTAAAAATAGGAGAGGAGAGTTATTAAATGGAGAGTTAGAGGTATCGGGAAGATGGAGAGAATATTTTGAGGAGTTGTTAAATGTTGATGAAGACAGGAAGCTGTGATTTCGTGTGTAGGGCAAGGAGGAATAACATCTTGTAGGAGTGTGGAAGAGCCAGTTGTGGGTGTAGGGGAAGTTCGTGAGGCAGTGGGTAGAATGAAAGGGGATAAGGCAGCTGGGATTGATGGGATAAAGATAGAAATGTTAAAAGCAGGTGGGGATATAGTTTTGGAGTGGTTGGTGCTATTATTTAATAAATGTATGGAAGAGGGTAAGGTACATAGGGATTGGCAGAGAGCGTGTATTGTTCCTTTGTATAAAGGCAAAGGGGACAAAAGAGAGTGCAAAAATTATAGGGAATAAGTCTGTTGAGTGTACCTGGTAAAGTGTATGGTAGAGTTATTATTGAAAGAATTAGAGTAAGACAGAAAGCAGGATAGCAGATGAACAAGGGGCTTTAGGAAAGGTAGGGGTGTGTAGACCAAGTGTTTACAGTGAAACATATAGGTGAACAGTATTTGGATAAAGGTAAAGATGTTTTTTTGGCATTTATGGATTTGGAAAAGGCGTATGATAGGGTAGATAGGGGGCATGTGGCAGATGTTGCAGGTGTATGGAATAGGAGGAAGGTTACTGAAAGCAGTGAAGAGTTTTTATGAGGATAGTGAGGCTCAGGTTAAGTGTGTAGGAGGGAAGGGACTATTTCCCAGTAAAAGTGGGCCTTAGACAAGGATGTGTGATGTCACGTGGTTGTTCAATATAATTATAGATGGGGTTGTAAGAGAAGTGAATGCGAGGGTCTTGGCAAGAGGTGTGGGACTAAAAGATAAAGAAGCAAATACAAAGGGGAGTTGTCACAGTTGCTTTTTGCTGATGACACTGTGCTTTGGGAGATTCTGAAGAGAAGTTGCAGAGGTTGGTGGATGAATTTGGTGGGTGTGTAAAAGAAGAAAATTGAAAGTGAATATAGGAAAGAGTAAGGTGATGAGGATAACAAAAAGAATAGGTGACGAAAGATTGATATCAGATTGGAGGGAGAGGTATGAAGGAGGTGAATGTATTCAGATATTTGGGAGTGGACATGTCAGCAGATGGGTCTATGAAGGATGAGGTGAATCATAGAATTGATGAGGGGAAAAGGGTGAGTGGAGCACTTCGAGTCTGTGGAGACAAAGAACTTTGTCCATGGAAGTAAAGAGGGAATGTATGAGAGTATAGTTATACCAACACTCTTATATGGGTGTGAAGCATGGGTGATGAATGTTGCAACGAGGAGAAGGCTGGAGGCAGTGGAGATGTCGTGTCTGAGGTCAATGTGTGGTGTGAATATAATGCAGAGAATTCGGAGTTTGGAAATTAGGAGAAGGTGCGGGATTACCAAAACGATTGTCCAGAGAGCTGAGGAGGGGTTGTTGAGGTGGTTTGGACATGTAGAGAGAATGGAACGAGACAGAGTGACTTCGAGAGTGTATAAATCTGTAGTGGAGGGAAGGCGGGTAGGGGTCGGCCTAGGAAAGGTTGGAGGGAGGGTAAAGGAAGTTTTGTGTGCGAGGGGCTTGGACTTCCAGCAAGCATGTGTGAGCGTATTTGATAGGAGTGAATGGAGGCACATGGTTTTTAATACTTGACGTGCTGTTGGAGTGTGAGCAAAGTAACATTTATGAAGGGATTCAGGGAAACTGGCAGGCCGGACTTGAGTTCTGGAGATGGGAAGTACAGTGACTGCACTCTGAAGGAGGCGTGTTAATGTTGCAGTTTTATAACTGTAGTGTAAAGCACCCCTCTGGCAAGACAGTGATGGAGTGAATGATGATGAAAGTTTTTCTTTTTCGGGCCACCCTGCCTTGGTGGGAATCGGCCGATGTGTTAATAAAAATAATAATTTTTATATTTAAATTAAGTGACACTTCCAGGTGTGTAATATATTTTCCTTATCAGAATATTAACTTTTCCAATATCACAACAGTTACATTTTACTTAATTAACTGATTACAATAAATAAGAAAAGTATATGAGATACATTGTTTCCCCTCTTAACTTCCATGGACAAAGTTCTTTGTCTCCACAGACTCCTCAGTGCTCCACTCACCCTTTTCCCCTCATCAATTCTATGATTCACCTCATCCTTCATAGACCCATCTGCTGACATGTCCACTCCCAAATATCTGAATACATTCACCTCCTCCATACTCTCTCCCTCCAATCTGATATAATATAAAAATATGTGTACAAAATAAGAGAGGGAGGAAGAAACCAATATGGCGTCACGGGGAGACGCACCGGCGAGTTTGTGAATAATTTCCTAATGTAATAGTGGCCGATAGAAATAGTATCGGCAAAATTTGTGACACGAGATAAGCGAAGAGGCAATACATCTGGAAAGGTCCAGGTATATAATATAACGAGAGAATAAGGGTATTATTGATGGAAAACAGGAGGCGGTAGCTGAATGAGAAGCCATATTTTCTATCACATGTATTACCCAATAATAAATGTACGCCTCCCATTGTGTATTGAACTCCATACAACAGGTAAGGTAGCTAGATACTGGCCAATATTCAGGCTGCCTTTCTGTTTTGAGGCGTTAGGCTATACCACCAAACTAATACTTTGATAAGTAAATACACTAATATGTAATATGTTCTTCACTTATTGAAATAATGTATTTAATAATATATAATTGTGTTTGAAAAATTAGTTGAACAACAAAATACCTAAAGCTGTCAAGCCCAAATAACTCTACAATCCATTAATTAACCAGTGTTAATGGCGATATGTCCCTAATCCGGGGTCCCGAAGTTAGTTGGGTAGGCTGAGACGGTGGGCATTGAAGGAAGAATATTGTTTGCAACTTTAGTGTCTCTAAAGTCCCACAAGTTTCCAATATACATCAACATCAGTAAGTTACAGTCTGTTGGGTCAAGAGTTCTACCCAGTGTGTGGGTGGAAAGTTAATTCAAGATTGTATTCTTGTGAAAAATCCCCCACATAATTTCTAACAATTGTAATCGACATTTTAACGTTAAAAAACAAATCAGACTTTGTCACCATAAATCTTGTTAAAGTGTAGAAACTGTCGCTACAAATCTTAATGTATAGAAAATGTCGCACAAATCTTAACTAAATTTCTCATGGCAAGAAAACAGCTCATAATGGATAACAAAAGCATTCAATATCAACTTCCATAACCTGCCTGAATTATGTTATTGTTGACAGACGCAACACTTCACCTCTGTATATAATACGATTTCATTTGGTATTACGGTCCTCAAAGTTTACATCAAGAAACATGTCACTAGTAATCCATTACTTACATTCATTTCAAAGAACAAATTTCACCTAAATATTGGTCAGAAAGTTTCATGTATTACATACATTGAATCCTATTTACATAAGAGTTCTCTACCAAGGCTGCGTCTGTTCTTGTTGCCACGTTGAGGTGGTCATAAATATTAATAATTGATCTGCATTTTATACTCAATTCTTAGCCATTTTAGTGACTTTTAAATGAGCTTTTGACAATGTTAAATCATTGATCACTACTAATTCTAGGTCATCACTGAAAACATTGACAATGATTAACAACAGACAATGATTAACAACAGACAATGATTAACAACAGACAATGATTAACAACAGACAATGATTAACAACAGACAATGATTAACAACAGACAATGATTAACAACAGACTCATCGGAGGATTCTAGATGCCGATTATAGATACACTAAACTTAAAAAGAAAGAATCTGATACGCAGCTTTGGTCAGTTCTATTTCACCTTGACTAATTCCTAAATGAGAACGGATTTTTTTTAAAGAAGCCAAATTTAATCTTGATCTGTCTGTTTCAAGCATTAGGAATAATATTAGAAATTATTTAAACATTCAGATTGAATATCACATCATTGTACTAAGAAGCCTTGACAGATTTTACAACTGCCAGATTTAGGCTTAGTTATAAGTACACTTGGCAGTTTGACATATACTCAGACACTTACCAGTCTAAATGTCAGGTATGCAGTCAACCTCAGTCACTTTCTTCAACACTTATCACTTGTCTGTTACTGAAGTATGTACCGATAGACAATGAATCAACTTATGTGGTATCTAAAAGTATATTAATATAGTAATAATCTAAGAATGACAATGCAGCAGAGAAAAACCATTAATAGAACTTTTCGTTCAAAGGTGAGCTTTTTCAAGTAACGATTTAAAAAGTTTCTCCTCTGGGTGAAACTTTTCTAATAATTTCCTGTTGCTAATAGGTTAGGCTTGCTTTATTTACTATGTCATATTAAGGTTCTACACGCATTCTTCTTAAGTTCAATTTTATTTTATTTTTTGCAAATTTAAAAATCATTAATTAACATCTGAAAAAAAACTAATATTTTAATGAACTGATTACATATACTGCTTTTTTTTTGTTATCTTAAACAATAAAATAATCCTGATAATTGACTATTCATTGTTTTCTGCACCCAGAAGTTTTGATCTGCTAAAACAATGGAACATGATTTCGGACTTGTCTTGGCTCAGCTGGTGCAAAATCGTGAACTACATTGAACAAAGGCTAATCTCAATCACGTATTTTTGCCAAACTTTCGAAAGTATAGAATATATATTTTTTGCCGTGCCTGGGATCCGACCTCGGGTAGTTGTAAGCTTTCACATGGTAATGAAAAGTGGTCTTGTCTTGACCCTGGAGTGTGTTTACAGATGAGCCGTAACGTAAACAAGACTGATCTGGTAGCGTCAGACGCCCATGCTTCTCCCTTGAAGGAGGGGCCCTTGATGATGTGAAAGATTCCTCATCGACAGAACTGGAACCAGTATTACCTTTCGTGAATCAAACCTAATAACCTCCCATACGGATTTGGCGTCTTCACGAATATTATAGTAATAATGGATGTATTAACATGATATATTTATCTAGAAAAGTGAGTTCTGAGTCCATGCAAGACCTTGAGTTGTTTGTGTAACTCCTGCCCTTTACCTTTGTCCTGCCCTATACCCTTTGTCCTGCCCTGTACCTTTGTCCTGCCCTATACCCTTTGTCCTACCCTGTACCCTTTGTCCTGCCCTGTACCCTTTGTCCTGCCCTGTACCCTTTGTCCTGCCCTGTACCCTTTGTCCTGCCCTGTACCCTTTGTCCTGCCCTGTACCCTTTGTCCTGCCCTGTACCCTTTGTCCTGCCCTGTACCCTTTGTCCTGCCCTGTACACTTTGTCCTGCCCTGTACCCTTTGTCCTGCCCTGTACCCTTTGTCCTGCCCTGTACCCTTTGTCCTGCCCTGTACCCTTTGTCCTCCTGCCCTTGCTACTACCCTTTGTCCTGCCCTGTACCCTTTGTCCTGCCCTGTACCCTTTGTCCTGCCCTGTACCTTTGTCCTGCCCTGTACCCTTTGTCCTGCCCTGTACCCTTTGTCCTGCCCTGTACCCTTTGTCCTGCCCTGTACCCTTTGTCCTGCCCTGTACCCTTTGTCCTGCCTCCTTTGTCCTGCCCTGTACCCTTTGTCCTGCCCTGTACCTTTGTCCTGCCCTGTACCCTTTGTCCTGCCCTGTACCCTTTGTCCTGCCCTGTACCCTTTGTCCTGCCCCCCTTTTCCCCTTTGTTCCTGCCCTGTACCCTTTGTCCTGCCCTGTACCCTTTGTCCTGCCCTGTACCCTTTGTCCTGCCCTGTACCCTTTGTCTTGCCCTGTACCCTTTGTCCTGCCCTGTACCCTTTGTTACGTTCCGGGAAAACCTGTCCGTGGTTGGTTCTGACGTTCTTATCGCATGTTATTGAAGATAAGATGATTTTTTTTCGGAATATTAACCGTAGGGTTATTATTCAGGGTTTATTTAGGGTTATTAACCCTGAATAAACCAAGAAAGCAAATCAGTCTGGCTTATTTATATTGGATTCCATTGATTCTCTTTCCCTGGATGCGATTCACAACAGTATGCTAACACCCAGGTTCCTACTTATTGATAGGTAAACAGGAACCACAAGTGTATGGTAATATGCTCAACATTTTCAATTGTGCTGAGATCAAACCTCTGTCCTGCGGATGTTAGCTGAAGGCTCAAACACTAGAGCCACAAACCACCAATGTTTAGCAAATGTTGGATATCCAATATTCATTTTATTTGCAAATGATACTGAAATGCTCCAACACGTTGATGACATTGCTTTTATCAAACGTGTTCCTTGCAAACATCCGCCTCTCAACACAACTGCTTCTGAGTGAAACATAGACACCTGCTTCTAGTTAGACTTACGTTGAGTTGTGTTGTGTGGGTCTTGACACCTGAGGTCGTGGCTGAGGTGTGAGCTTTGTGATTGCCTCAGGTAATGTTATTCTCGCGTTGCTTCCTCCCACACACAGCAACACTAAAAAAACGTATCATATAACAGTGAGGTGTGTCTATTCTCTGTGTGGCTTTAAGTGGAGTTATGTGCTATGGCGTTACGGGATGTTATATGGTTACATGGTGTCTATGTGGTATCATACGGGGTGATGAGCTAGCGCTAAATTGCCGTAGCTTTCCACGTCATTTCCTCCACTATCTTATAACATTTATACGCGATTAACTTTAATGGTACACTGTAGAGCAGCAGCCACACCAGTACACTGCACCAGAGCAGCAGCCACACCAGTACACTGCACCAGAGCAGCAGTCACACCAGTACACTGCACCAGAGCAGCAGCCACACCAGTACACTGCAGAGCAGCAGTCACACCAGTACACTGCACCAGAGCATCAGCCACACCAGTACACTGCACCAGAGCAGCAGTCACACCAGTACACTGCACCAGAGCAGCAGTCACACCAGTACACTGCACCAGAGCAGCAGCCACACCAGTACACTGCAGAGCAGCAGTCACACCAGTACACTGCACCAGAGCAGCAGCCACACCAGTACACTGCACCAGAGCAGCAGTCACACCAGTACACTGCAAGGCAGCAGCCAACCAGTACACTGCCAGAGCAGCAGCACACCAGTACACTGCACCAGAGCAGCAGCCACACCATCTGGTACACTCGACCAGAGCAGCAGTCCAGCCCACGCAGGTACACTGCACCAGAGCAGCAGCCACACCAGTACATGCTGCACCAGAGCAGCACACCAGTACACTGCACCAGACTGCAGCAGCAGCACACCAGTACACTGCACCAGAGCAGCAGCCACACCAGTACACTGCAAGAGCAGCAGCCACACCAGTACACTGCACCAGGCAGAGCACACCAGTACACTGCAGGCAGCAGCACACCAGTACACTGCAGAGCAGCAGCCACCAGTACTACTGCACCAGAGCAGCAGCACACCAGTACACTGCACCAGAGCAGCAGTCACACCAGTACACTGCACCAGAGCAGCAGCCACACCAGTACACTGCAGAGCAGCAGCCACACCAGTACACTGCACCAGAGCAGCAGCCACACCAGTACACTGCAGAGCAGCAGCCACACCAGTACACTGCAGAGCAGCAGCCACACCAGTACACTGCACCAGAGCAGCAGCCACACCAGTACACTGCAGAGCAGCAGCCACACCAGTACACTGCACCAGAGCAGCAGCCACACCAGTACACTGCAGAGCAGCAGCCACACCAGTACACTGCAGAGCAGCAGCCACACCAGTACACTGCACCAGAGCAGCAGCCACACCAGTACACTGCACCAGAGCAGCAGTCACCACAGTACACTGCACCAGACAGCAGCCACACCAGTACACTGCAGAGCAGCAGCCACACCAGTACACTGAACCAGAGCAGCAGCCACACCAGTACACTGCAGAGCAGCAGCCACACCAGTACACTGCACCAGAGCAGCAGCCACACCAGTACACTGCACCAGAGCAGCAGCCACACCAGTACACTGCAGAGCAGCAGCCACACCAGTACACTGCAGAGCAGCAGCCACACCAGTGCTTGCGAAGCTCTGTGGAAACTCCGGCAAACTTGATGCATCACAGAAGAAGAAAAATTTACATACCTAAACGCTGTTCACAAGAACTTGCCAATGCAACTGACAATATTTTGTTCGTGTTTACAGTGACATGAGTGGAACTTGTTCTGAAGTAATTTTGTGCTTCTCTCTCTCTCTCTCTCTCTCTCTCTCTCTCTCTCTCTCTCTCTCTCTCTCTCTCTCTCTCTCTCTCTCTTTTTCTCTCTTCTTCTCTCTCTCTCTCTCTCTCTCTCTCTCTCTCTCTCTCTCTCTCTCAACGCCAAACCAATAAGGATAATTCATTGTAAACAGAACTGGACGATGTATGTATCAACGTTTATACAACGCTGTATGTCCTTCAATGAGAGGAGTCTTAATGTTGGTGAAGGTCTCTTGATCCAAGGAATTGGATCAGTCTTCCGCTCGAATTAAACTCGATTATCTTCAGTTTTCCAGGAGCTGCTTGACCCCTACGGGTAGAGTACTTCTCATTTGGAATAATAATAATATTATTACAAACAGCAGAGAGAGAGAGAAAGAAAGAGAGAGAGAGAGGGAGGGAGAGAAAGAAAGAGAGAGAGAGAGAGAGAAAGTAAAAATAGCTGTGATTGTGCTTGTGTTGGGGTCACTCACCTTAAGCAAAACTCTTGTGTTTACATTAGTGAGAATCTTGCCAAACACTTCTTCGCTGTAGACACACCTTCATGTTCCCTCATAGTACAGATGTCAGGACACACCTGTGCATTCTCTCAGAGTACAGATGTGACGCACCTAAACATATCATCAGGTCAGGTTAGGTACGATTCCTCTCGGCATTCCACTGTATGACGACTCGCCTCTGGAGCTTTTGGTCATATGATCGAACCTTCCCACTGGCTTACCAGTTATATTGATGTCATTTAAACGCCTCATTGTGATTGACGCGAAGACGTGGAGTACCAGAGAGTACGCGCACTCTCCATGTCCCTAGTGCGTGAGAATGTAAAAGTTAGTACTTTTAGCACTAAGCTATGGCAAGACGTTATGTTATGACTAATTGTTTGTAGTATTGTTGATTTGTAGTCCATACATTGTCACTGTTATTTTGTATGCTCATGTTTAATGGCGTAATTGGCTGTTTGCTGGGAGAGTATGTTTCACATGCTAGTCAGGAGGAGAGAGAATAATTGCTGAATGAGTGATGTACTTGAGGAATGTGCAGACGCAGTGAGCCTGTTGATGGTTGACCGTCTTGTGGTGTATCAGCTCTCTTTCTTGCTCTCTCTCTCTCATTCAGTCTCCTCTCTTCTCCATACATAAGAACTACATTCACCATCATGCTGTTTCTTCCTTAAGACTCTAAAAACAGTATAAATAAAAACGCAGCAAACACAATCTCCTGGACTTTTCCAGGCAGCCATTTTTGAGTCTTGTTTACATACAAAGGTTCTTATTTTGGCCGTCAAGGCCATAACCACAAGCCGACACATTCTTCCACTGAGGAAGTCAGGCTTACATTAGGTAGCGACTGTTTGGTAAACATTAATTTCTCTCCGACGCAACGAGAATGTCGGGTGAGGGTTGGCTTGTTGTCTCACGACGTTTCACAAGTAACGAGTCCTGTTCACTAGTTTGTCGTGATTAGCAGACGGAGGATCAGGCCTTTACTAGTGTCTGAATGGCCCACACGGATTTAGCTCTTTATGGAGTATAATAAATACAGTAACGATATGTGGTTTAGATTTTCAGGAGTTTTATGTTTCATATACTGTTACACTAAGGATGCAGAAACAGGACTGAATGTCCCAGTATTTAAACAAAGAACATGTGCTTGTCCTGGATCAGCTAATGTTAAAATCTAACCTAAATATGTCATTTGTTCAGGCTACGTGAAAACTTACTTGACTCTGTTTTTTAGAAATTAAAATATTCTTCACCGATGGTGTACAGATATCCAGACTTAATAGTCAACGAGCATTCGACAAGATTTAAACCTAACATATACGACAATGTTCCCTACACACAGCCATGGGTGACAAGGTGTGGTACACCCAGCCATGGGTGACAAGGTGTGGTACACCCAGCCATGGGGTGATGAGAAGCGTAGCAAGGTGTGGTACACCCAGCTACAGAGGGTAAGAAGCGTAACAAGGTGTGATACACCTAGCTACAGAGGGTGAGAAGCGTAACAAGGTGTGATACACCCAGCTACAGAGGGTGAGAAGCGTAGCAAGGTGTTGTACACCCAGCTACAGAGGGTGAGAAGCGTAACAAGGTGTGATACACCTAGCTACAGAGGGTGAGAAGCGTAACAAGGTGTGATACACCCAGCTACAGAGGGTGAGAAGCGTAACAAGGTGTGATACACCCAGCTACAGAGGGTGAGAAGCGTAACAAGGTGTGGTGGTGGTGACGGATGGTACAATTGGTGATGTCATTAAAACAAGTGTCCAGATTTACTGGAAATAAGTTGCTCAAGAGTTTTGTTTCTGTTACAGGATGTACTGTCTGTTACAGAGTGTTCTGTCTCTATTACAGGATGTACTGTCTGTTACAGAGTGTTCTGTCTCTATTACAGGATGTACTGTCTGTTACAGAGTGTCCTGTCTCTATTACAGGATGTACTGTCTGTTACAGAGTGTCCTGTTTCTGCTACAGAGTGTCCTGTTTCTGTTGTAGGGTGTCCTGTTTCTGTTGTAGGGTGTCCTGTTTCTGTTGTAGGGTGTCCTGTTTCTGTTGTAGGGTGTCCTGTTTCTGTTACAGGGAGTTCTGTTTCTGCTACAGGGTGTCCTGTGTCTGCTACAGGGTATTCTATTCCTTTTACAGGGTATCCTGTCTCTGTTACAGGGTGTCCTGTTTCTGTTACAGGGTGTCATGTTTCTGTTACAGGGTATCCTGTTTTTGTTACAGGGTGTCTTGTTTCTGTCACAGGGTGTCTTGTTTCTGTTATTGAATGTCCTGTCTCTGTTACAGGGTGTTCTGACTGTTATTTTGTTTCCTCTGTTACAGGATATTTGAACTCTGTTACATGTGCCCTGGCTTTGTTACAGGAAGTTCTTTATCTGTTACTGGGTGTCCTGTCTCTTACAAAACGTTCTCTCACTGTTACAAGGTGTTCTGGCTCTATTAAAGGATGTTCTGGCTCTGTTACAGGATGTCTTTGCACTTACAGTGTATCCTGTCTGTAGCAGGGTGTCCTGGGTGTTACAAAGTGTCCTGGCTCTGTTACAGGGTGTCCTTGCTCTGTTACACACACACACACACACACACACACACACACACAAGAGAAACTGCACTTGGAGTTACAGACAGGTCAGAAATGAGTATATTATACCAGGTAGCAGGTATTATACCGACAGGTTGATGACTGAAACACATGTGGCTTTATTACTACTTTATCAGGACTGATAAAGCCGCTCCTGGAGTTTCCTTTAATAACTATCCTTAAGACACATCAACGCATCTGTGTGAATACTGTAAATGAGTAATTAGTTCCTGCAGCGTTAAGAGCGTCACATTAACCACACCTTTTTGGTGTATTTTAAAATGAGATGAGATGGGGTAGAAAGGTACTGGGAAGAGGGGGGCGGTGAGGGGAGGGGAGGGGCAGCGAGGGGGGCGGTGAGGGGGGAGGGGCAGCGGGGGGAGGGAAGAAACGGTATGAATTGAAAAAAAAAATAGTGAGTGTCAGAGTACCCACACACACCTGGTCATTACCTGTGACCCTGAGGGCCTACCCAGACGAGTTCAATAACCCCAGTAATGAAGGAGATAGTGAATGGGAGAGATGAGAAGGAAGGAAAGTGAGAGAGGTGGAGTAACTGTTGCCAAAATGAGGAAACCAATTACAACTAGATGCATTACGGTCGTTGTGCATCCGAGAAAAGTATCCCCGTATTCCATAACCCTAGTACCCTGTGCCTCGATGCACGCGGTTGGAATAGTGCAGAGTGCGGCATAAGTTGATAATGCAGTTAAGTATTAACTTTGAATATATGAAGGAAATCGGAAGAGGCATTCACAAGTCATGATGTGGAGATAATATCCAAATCTGTTCAATAAAAATAGTAAATTAGAACATACACAGCCAAAATCTAATTCAAATCTTTCAAACACACAAAAGACACCAATATCCTAAAATTCACAAGCACATTAAGATATTAAGCTAATTAGAATGATCGTGTAACTAGTTAAAAGTCTAAGACAGACCAAAGGGTCATCATAAGTTTGTTTCCTATGTGGGAGTTATTTGTGTATTCATATCTTAGTTCATTATTACTTAACACCATTGACTATTAACACACTCACCTGAGTATTAACACACTCACCTGAGTATTAACACACTCACCTGAGTATTAACACACTCACCTGAGTATTAACACACTCACCTGAGTATAACACACTCACCTGAGTATTAACACACTCACCTGAGTATTAACACACTCACCTGAGTATTAACACACTCACCTGAGTATTAACACACTCACCTGAATATTAACACACTCACCTGAGTATTAACACACTCACCTGAGTATTAACACACTCACCTGAGTATTAACACACTCACCTGAGTATTAACACACTCACCTGAGTATTAACACACTCACCTGAGTATAACACACTCACCTGAGTATTAACACACTCACCTGAGTATTAACACACTCACCTGAGTATTAACACACTCACCTGAGTATTAACACACTCACCTGAGTATTAACACACTCACCTGAGTATTAACACACTCACCTGAGTATTAACACACTCACCTGAGTATTAACACACTCACCTGAGTATTAACACACTCACCTGAGTATTAACACACTCACCTGAGTATTAACACACTCACCTGAGTATTAACACACTCACCTGAGTATTAACACACTCACCTGAGTATTAACACACTCACCTGAGTATTAACACACTCACCTGAGTATTAACACACTCACCTGAGTATTAACACACTCACCTGAGTATTAACACACTCACCTGAGTATTAACACACTCACCTGAGTATTAACACACTCACGTGAGTTGCGAAAAATTGGTAACAGTGATTTTAACATTACTTATTTAAAAGTAACGCAAATTTCGAGACATAAAGCAATTTTATGAAGGTTTTCCGAGATATTAGTTATGTAAATTAGACTGAGCTTTTACAGACAAACAATGTAGAAGATATGTGGAGTAAATTTGGAATCAAAATATATAGTGAATAGGACAGTTTTCCAAGATATTTGAAGATAATCAGTTGAAAGAAGCCTCGGCATTCAGAACTTCGGTTAAATCTGTGTTGGCTTTGCTGCCTTCACTGTTCGGTCTACCAACTCCTTGCCAGAATCTCTGCCTACGGTGACAGCAACTGTCAGTCAACTGGCAGCCATTGAACCTTCATGATTAGGCCTATGGTAAGCTTGGTTCGTTGGGTCGCCTCTGGTAAGTTCATTATTGGGTCATGTGGAACTGTGTTTTGAGGATGTGACCTCGTACTAGCCCACCCTTTCGTCCAGGACTTCTAAAAGTTACATTATATTGCTGCTTCGTTTAATCATCGGTTCGGGTTCATTGACCGCCAGATGATTGTCACCTACAGCCACCGCAGGCAGAGACTGGCAGGGAGTTACTGGACACTTGGGGCACCAAAAATAACAAAGTCCGAACCGGAACTGTGAACTTAGACGCTTTCCTTCTTTGACTAGCTTGAAATAGCTTGGAAAATTATTTAGTTTCATATATAACATTTTAAATGTGCTACAAATGTACTGCAAATCGTGTTTTAAGAATTATTGAGTAATGAGTTTATTTCACACACATACACGCACACGCACACACACACACACACACACACACACACACACACACACACACACACACACACACACACACACACAATATATATATATATATATATATATATATATATATATATATATATATATATATATATATATATATATATATATATATATATATATATATATATATATATATATATAATGTGGTTCTTCCAACCTAAATAGCCCGAATATTGGTAACATATCACAGTTACAAAGCTTAAAACAATTAATTTGGTTTCTGAACTGGATAAAAAATTTAAGTTTGTTGGCTAATGTCATTTATTATTTCCCAAATATAACACTTGGAGTAAATAGTATGAAGATAAAAGACACTTATGTACAGTTCATGACATTAAAAGGAATAAATGTGCCGAATTGAACATAAGTAGTATCTTTTTGCACAACTTGGTGGAACATCTCCAGAAAACGATCATTCATTTCTCCTCTGAATCATGTAAATATTTTCTCAAAATAAACGTGTGGTTTTGAGAAATCCAGTGAGTTGGCCAAATGAAAGCTTTGACTCAGCTGGTTCCAGCCTCATCCCGTTCCCAGGGTCAATCTTACTAAATATTAAAGAAATAAATAAAGATCACATTAAAAGCAAGTATCGCATGAGCCAGGCACCACAATGAGCTGAGGTGAGATAATAGCTCTCAAGCCAGGCACTGCAATGAGCTGAGGTGAGATAATAGCTCTCAAGCCAGGCACTGCAATGAGCTGAGGTGAGATAATAGTTCTCAACTTGTAAAATACATGGCGGCAACCCTGACAAGAGAGAGAGGGAGAGAGAGAAGTGACATTTGGAAGCATGACTTGCAGTAACTACAGGATACGATTTGATTATTTCAGAGTGAGAGAGAGAGAAGCGGAGGGAGGGCAAAGCTTCGGGTAATAATAATAATACATGAGAATACTATTTCATAGAAAAATTTACAGTCAGTACGAGATATACAAAGTAATATTAACTTGAAGCTCATCCTGGGCAAACACGTCATATCCAATGACGACATCATTATGTAGTGTTTTTATTGACATTTTGCTATTCAGTTTTTGCAGTAACTGCAATTCTCGGTAATTTATCCATAAGTACATAGGATGCGGCAAGATATAATTAGAAAAAAAATCAGTGTCGTTCCAAAAACGCCACATGCCGAAAATCATCATACATTATCGGGTAGATTTCTAATTTGAAAGATGATAGGGAACACAGTGACCTCTGGCTTCATAACCTCGACCCTTGACGCATTATACCCAAATCGATATGTGTCGATCTATGACCATGTCAAAATAATCGTCCACGGACCCCTAGGCAGTATTGGAAACGAGTATTTTTTAGTGGGTGAGTTATTAGGTTTGTTTCCCAAGCGGGTCATAGAGTGACCTGTGAGTCACAGAGCGTTCGTCCCAACACAAAGAATTCAGCTCACAACTAATCCAAAATTTGAGAAGAAACTTTAAATGGTAATTCAGTTCTTTCTGGATCATTATCAAGTCACAAGCGACAGTAGTGTGACAATAAATAGGAACTAAGAGTAACTACGCTGTTGCAGGTTCACTACTAGGGAAGGACTCCAATGGAGATAAGCCATTATATCTGACTTCGATGGGTTATCCTAAGTTTTTAACCCACATCCTTCCATACGTTTCATTTATCTTCGTTGTTCCGAGAATTATACATAGAATACATACATATTTGCTGTAATAATCTTCAGCTTACTTATATTGCTTTATATTTCATTGTATTGTAAATAAATAAATTATTTATACCCTTTTACAATTTGTCTTTTTCTTTCCATTTACGACTTTTGTTTTTACCTGTACCTTTATTTTTTTGACTTTCTGTTAATACCATGAAAAGACAAAAAATAATAAAACAAATGATGTAAAACAAGATTAAGTTTTGCCAGACATGTTTACATTTTGTGACCTTTCTGATTATGTATACTATACTGTAAATACAGCGACTGGAAAAATCTAAATCTAAATCTACGAACAAAACAACCCTAAAGACTACTATTACTACTACTACTACTATTACTACTACTACTACTATTACTACTACTACTACTAGTACTACTACTACTGATACTACCACTACAAATGCTACTACTACTGCTGCTGCTGCTGTTGTAGTTACTGCTGCTACTACTGCTGCTACTACTATCACTACTACAACTGCTTCATTAACTTGCCCTATAATAACTTTCAGATAGAGAGACCTATGCAGGTGACTGTTATTGTTTTATCAGTTTCATGTAGCAGTTGAGAGGATGTAACTAGATGAAAGATAATACCGTCAGTATAGCATTACACATGTGTCTTTTTCACCAGTTGTCAGGATGTAGCTCCAGGACACTGATAAAATAACACGTTTTATGAAGACTGTGATGAAGATGCTCGCCCCCTTCACTACATCCTCCCGTAATGAAGATGTTCGCCCCCTTCACTACATCCTCCCGTAATGAAGATGTTCGCCCTCTTCACTACATCCTCCCGTAATGAAGATGTTCGCCCCCTTCACTACATCCTCCCGTAATGAAGATGTTCGCCCTCTTCACTACATCCTCCCGTAATGAAGATGTTCGCCCTCTTCACTACATCCTCCCGTAATGAAGATGCTCGCCCTCTTCACTACATCCTCCCGTAATGAAGATGCTCGCCCTCTTCACTACATCCTCCAGTAATGAAGATGCTCGCCCTCTTCACCACATCCTCCAGTGATCGAGAGAACATAAAGACAATACCAATAAAAATCTTCCCAGCTCATACATTGTAATCACAAATATAACAAGAGCGACGCAGCCGTCAGTGGCGTAACACAGCCGTCAGTGGCGTAACACAGCCGTCAGTGGTGTAACACAACCGTCAGTGGCGTAACACACAAGGAAGGCGACAGTGTTAGCAGAAGCAACGACAAACTCCTGAGGGAGCTAAGGACGTAACAAGGAGCCAGCCAAGAAGAAAAAGCATACTAAGGACCAACTAGCAAGACAAGTCATACCAAGGCGCCATCTAGAAAGGAAAAACAAACCTAGGAGGCGTCTAGCAAGGAAAAACAAACCTAGGAGGCGTCTAGCAAGGAAAAACGTACCAAGGAGCCAGCTAGCAAGAAAAGACTTACTATGGAGCCAGATATCAAAGACGTACTGTGGAACCAGCTTTCAAGAAAAGGCGCACAATGGAGCCAGCTAGCAGAAAAGAAGCACCAAGGAACCAGCTAGCAGAAAAGAAGCACCAAGGAACCAGCTAGCAGAAAAGAAGCACCAAGGAATCCGCTAGCAAGAAAAAGTTACTAAGCTACAATCAAAGTCTGGAAAAAAAAAGAGCTTCACTTCCACATGTCAGACTTGATGACAATCCACCTGGCGTGACTCTTCACTGAGTGTCATTACGTGTCGTCACGCGCACAAAATTCTATTGTCACTATTACACAATTCGCGAGGTCACAATGCAAAAGGTGACCTGGGTACACATAAGGGGTCCACATAATTCGCGAGGTCACAATGCCAAGGTGACCGCAACATGCGTACTCGGAAGAGATCAACTACATTTACTCCCGTCACAGTGTGACGGGCATTTCCAGGTGGGTACACTTAAGGGGCTCTTCAACATGTGTATAACTCTTATGGGTTTAGAGCTTTCTATTGAATTTTATAATAATAATAATTAGAAGAAAAGGGAGGAGGAGAAGGATAGGAGGACAGAGGAGGGGGATAAGAGGAGATGGAGGAGGGGATAGGAGGAGGGGGAGAGGAGGAGAGAAGGGGGGATAGGAGGGAGTAGGAGGAGAGAGGAGGAGGAGGGGAGGGGAAAGAAGGAGGAGAAGGGGAAGAAGAGGATGGGGAGGAGGAGGGGATATAAATGCACTGGAAAACGTACTGAGGAGGATGACAAACATGATTCCATGTATCAGAAATCTTCCCTATGAGGATAGACTGAGGCCCTGAATCTGCACTCTCTAGAAAGGTGTAGAATTAGGGGGGATATGATTTGAATAGACTGATGCAGTGGTCGGAGAAGTGGCAGATGCAGTTTAATATAGATAAATGCAAAGTTCTAAATATTGGACAGGACAATAACCATGCCACATATAAACTAAATAATGTAGATCTTAATACTACTGATTGCGAAAAGGATTTAGGAGTTCTGGTTAGCAGTAATCTAAAACCAAGACAGCAGTGCATAAGTGTTCGCAATAAAGCAAACAGAATCCTTGGCTTCATATCAAGAAGCATAAATAATAGGAGTCCTCAGGTTGTTCTTCAACTCTATATATCCTTGGTTAGGCCTCATCTAGATTATGCTGCACAGTTTTGGTCACCGTATTACAGAATGGATATAAATGCTCTGGAAAACGTACAAAGGAGGATGACTAAGTTGATTCCATGTATCAGAAATCTTCCCTATGAGGATAGACTGAGGGTCCTGAATCTGCACTCTCTAGAAAGGCGTAGAATTAGGGGGGATATGATTGAGGTATATAAATGGAAAACAGGAATAAATAAAGGGGATTAAATAGCGTGCTAAAAATATCTTGTATTGACAGGACTCGAAGCAATGGCTTTAAGTTGGATAAATTCAGATTCAGAAGGGATATAGGAAAGCATTGGTTTGGTAATAGAGTTGTCGATGAGTGGAACAAACTCCCGAGTACAGTTATAGAGGCTAAAACGTTGTGTAGTTTTAAAATAGGCTAGATAAATATATGAGTGGGGCGGGTGGGTGTGAGTGGGACCTGACTAGTTTGTGCTACTAGGTCAGATGCCGTGCTCCTTCCTTAAGTGAATGTAACCTGACCTGGCTGGGTCAGGGCATTGGCTTAAGCCGGCGGGAGACTTGGACCTGCCTCGCATGGGCCAGTAGGCCTGCTGCAGTGTTCCTTCTTTCTTATGTTCTTATGTTCTTAACAAGTAAACTTCCTCCAAAATTATTCACAAATTTCTTATGGAGGAAACCTCTAAAATTTCATATGAAGGTAACGTCTAAAATTGCGTATGGAGGTAACGTCGAAAATTGCATGTGGAGGTAACGTCGAAAACTGCGTATGGCAATAGCCTCTAAAATTGCATATGGAGGTAACGTCTAAAACTGCATAGGAGGTAACGTCTAAAATTGCGTATGTAGGTAACGTTTAAAATTGCGTATGGAGGTAAAGTCTAAAACTGCATATAGAGGTAACGTCTTAAACTGCATAGGAGGTAACGTCTAAAATTGCGTATGGAGGTAACGTCTTAAACTGCATAGGAAGTAACGTCTAAAATTGCTGCCTCTGAGGGGATAAAGGGTTTATTTTCATGCCTGTAAAGGACTCTTGGTCAGAGGATTGGCAGCTAGCCTCCCTTTCCCCGGATCAAACTTTATTTCCTCCGATTTCTCCGGAGCTGTATAATCCATAGGAGTTTAGCGCTTCCCTGTGCATATAATTACAATAACAATTTAGAGATGCAGAGTTCACAGACGATACGTACAGTAACTCAAACCTATTTTTAAAACTACACAACGTCTCGATATTGTGCTCTTTTGTTTATTATAATAATGGTATAAAACACTGCCGAGTAGATCAATGACATGTGTAACATTTTGGTATCTTTATTTCTGAAAGGAACTCGTCCTCACTACTACTACTACTACTACCACTGCTACTACTACTACAACTACCACTGCTACTACTACTACAACTACCACTGCTACTACTACTACTACTACTACTACTACCACTGCTACTACTACTACAACTACCACTGCTACTACTACTACAACTACCACTGCTACTACTACTACCCCCCCCCCCCCCCCCCCCCCCCCCCCCCCCCCCCCCCCCCCTCAAACCTATTTTTAAAACTACACAACTCTCGATATTGTGCTCTTTTGTTTATAATAATGCTATAAAACACTGCCGAGTACTATCAATACATGTACTACATTTTGGTATCTTATTTCTGAAAACTCTCCTCACTACTACTACTACAACTACCACTGCTACTACTACTACAACAATTACTACTGCTACTACTACTACTAAAATAATCACTACTGCCACTACTAGTAGTACTACTACTACTACCACTACTGTTACTACTTCTACAACTACTACTACTACTACTACCACCACCACTGCTACTACTACTACTACTACCACCACCACCACTACTACTACTACCACTACTATTATTACTACTACTACTACAAGATTGATGAAGTGATCACATCATCTTTACCTCTCCACCCTTCCTGAAGTTTTCAATTTTAGTCACTTCTATAATCAACTGAAAAATATCTCTATGTAGATGAAACGTTTCAGAAATATAAAGACCTAAGTGTTGCACATATATGGGCCAGTAGGCCCATATATATCCCCAACCAATACTCCCTACCCATGTCTTCCCTATCCTACTACCCCCAGAAGCCCTCTTCATTCACCCTCCCTCTCCCCCTCTCTCCCTCTCTGTCTAAGAATTTATTTTGTGTCTAATTTGATTATTTCTGTGTAGAACTGTAATTGTGTATGTAATTGGTAATCACAGAAGCAATAAGGAAAAATTAAAGTTACAGAATAAACAGAGATAAAAGTAACAGAATAAACAGATAAAAGTAACAGAATCAACGGAGATAAAAGTAACAGAATCAACGGTTGGGTGAAAGTCGTACAGGGGTTGAGCACTGTAAGTACATTACAGTTTATCTGAACTACCAGGACTCTTCAAAGGGTTTCGGAAGAGCACCTCACGAAAAACTGGTCAGGATCACCGTAGGATTACTGTGGGATCACTGGGAATGACTAGAACACAGCGAAAACACTCGTTGGTCCTCTTCACCTGGCAGTAGGTGGGTGCCTGGGTGTTGGTGGATTGTCGTGGGTGGCATCTTGGACAAAACGAGACATGTGCAAGTCCCCATGTGTCTGCGATATGTACACCTGGTCAACATGTACACTGGACAACACTCATTTTCTGGTCAATGATATTAGAATGATTTTAAGAGTAAGTTTGTTGTGCTGATTTCCAAAGTGACATTGGATTTGTTTGATCGGCTCTAGTTTTTGTTGTATTTGGTAACTCACTAAAAAAATAAAAGATGTGAAAAATATATTGATCATTCTGAGGTCACGTATCAGATCACTGGGTTCTTGGGAGAACTGCTGGGGTGGTGGAATGTTGGGAGAACTGCTGGGGTGGTGGAATGTTGGGAGAACTGCTGGGGTGGTGGAATGTTGGGAGAACTGCTGGGGTGGTGGAATGTTGGGAGAACTGCAGGGGTGGTGGAATGTTGGGAGAACTGCTGGGGTGCTGGAATGTTGGGAGAACTGCTGGGGTGCTGGAATGTTGGGAGAACTGCTGGGGTGCTGGAATGTTGGGAGAACTGCTGGGGTGCTGGAATGTTTACTTCATATTCACTTCCACTGTTATCTGTGTTACATCCTTAACACTGAGTTTCCTCAACATCTGACAAGGGAAGGTCAGTGTTGTAAACACTGGTGTGGTAACGTCGTCACTGTGTGCCACAGGTCTCCTTGCTGACTCCAGATCAGAATATTCCCGCTTGACTTTCTTGTATTGATTGAAAACTTTCACATTGATCATACAGAAATAACAGTTGGGTGTGTCTACACCATAGACACACATAAGAACATAAGAAAGAAGGAACACTGCAGCAGGCCTACTGGCCCATGCGAGGCAGATCCAAGTCTCCCACCGGCTTAAGCCAATGCCCCGACCCAGCCAGGTCAGGTTACATCCACTTAAGGAAGGAGCACTGCATCTGACCTAGTAGCACAAACTAGTCAGGTCCAATTCACACCCACCCGCACCCACTCATATATTTATCTAGCCTATTTTTAAAACTACACAACGTTTTAGCCTCTATAACTGTACTCGGGAGTTTGTTCAACTCATCGACAACTCTATTACCAAACCAATGCTTTCCTATATCCTTCCTGAATCTGAATTTATCCAACTTAAAGCCATTGCTGCGAGTCCTGTCAATACTAGATATTTTTAGCACGCTATTTAAATCCCCTTTATTTATTCCTGTTTTCCATTTATACACCTCAATCAACCAAGTTTAAACTTTGCCTATTTCCCACTGTGGTCAGCATTCTACACAGGTTTTGCAAACCATATGGGGAGGCCAAGACTTGTCTTGGCCTCCAGCGCCACACCAAAATAAGCAAGATAAGCTTATTTTACAAAATCTGTGATGTTTTTCTTTGTTTTTCCAAAGATTATTCACCACAAATGTAGCAAAATAAATTGTGATTGTTCAAGCAGAATCTTGGTGAAGAACTCATGTTTATCTTGGAAAAATAACAAAATAAAGGCTACAATATTGACAGGTTGTCGTTGTTGATACAACTCCTTTCCTTAAATATTAAATAATTTAAAAAATAGAATTCTAATCATTAATAATAATAATAATAATAATAATTTTTATTGTGACATGATAAAGAGGTGTATATAGTTATGGATATACAGTAAATGGGGTGTACATGCCAAAAGCCCCTAATGTGCAGAGCATTGTGGGCATTCTTAAAATTAATTAACAATAGACTAAATGGTAAAAATTATAGTATACAATTTATTTTGCATTACGTTGAACGTAATGCAATTTATTTTATCAGATCAAACAAATTAAAACAATTGTATTGCAATAACAGTTTATATGGTCATTAGACGAGTTGCAAAACTCTCTGTATATACAACTTGTCACTACATATACACGAGTTATGGCTAAGATCCCTCTTAATTGAGAGTAGGTGTGCAATATCTCTCAAACTAGAGCAAATTTGAAAAACCTGCTGTCATTTTCGAATTCAGCATCCCAAAAATACCCTAAATACTTTCAAATATCTTTAGCAACGATTTTGTTTGGTTGACCAGTGAACTGTCAATATACTCAATAGTTATTGTCATAACTATTGAGTATATTGAGTGGAGGGGTAAGCCAGCTGAAGGACTCGGTCAGATGACCAAACGCTTTGTCTACCAAACCTTACCTAACCTAATACACTGAGATTTTAATTCCTATTTCAGGAATTATTCTGGCAACGAGGTGGCTGAGGTAAGAACAAGCAATGTTGAAAAAATCTGAGTGAGAGTTGGACCTGACTGGCTTGGGCCAGTAGTTGACTAAGACCTGCCTAACATGGGCCAGTAGGTGACTTGGCCTTCCTTGGCTTCATATCAAGAAGCATAAATAATAGGAGTCTTCAGGTTGTTCTTCAACTCTATATATCCTTTGTTAGGCCTCATCTAGATTATGCTGCACAGTTTTGGTCACCGTATTACAGAATGGATACAAATGCTCTGGAAAACGTACAGAGGAGGATGACTAAGTTGATCCCATGTATCAGAAATCTTCCCTATGAGGATAGACTGAGGGCCCTGAATCTGCACTCTCTAGAAAGGCGTAGAATTAGGGGGATATGATTGAGGTGTATAAATGGAAAACAGGAATAAATAAAGGGGATGTAAATAGCGTGCTAAAAATATCTAGTATTGACAGGACTCGCAGCAATGGCTTTAAGTTGGATAAATTCAGATTCAGGAAGGATATAGGAAAGCATTGGTTTGGTAATAGAGTTGTCGATGAGTGGAACAAACTCCCGATTACAGTTATAGAGGCTAAGACGTTGCGTAGTTTTAAAAATAGGCTAGATAAATATATGAGTTGGTGTGAGTTGGTCCTGACTAGCTTGTGCTACTAGGTCAGATGCCGTGCTCCTTCCGGCTTAAGCCGGTGGGAGACTTGGACCTGCCTCGCATGGGCCAGTAGGCCTGCTGCAGTGTTCCTTCTTTCTTATGTTCTTATGTTCTTAAGACAAATGTAAAATCATGTATTTCATGACAACGATGTAAAATGTATAATGCGTGGAAACTCGCTAATCAAACAGAAACAATGACTGAGGATAACGAATAAGACATGTTCAACACTTAGGTCTCTACATTTCTGAAACGTTTCACCTACACTGAAACGTTTCACCTACGTCTGAACTAGTAGCACAAGCTAGTCAGGTCACACTCACACCCACCCGCACCCACTCATGTATTTATCTAACCTATTTTTAAAACTACACAATGTTTTAAGAACATAAGAACATAAGAAA
>WNWK01022751.1:0-32027 GCA_009830355.1 Cherax destructor
CCTGGAGGGGGGAAATACAGTGCCTGCACTATGAAGGAGGGATGGGGATGTTGGGGTTTTTAAGGGTCATCTGAAAGGGATGTCAATGCCTAAATGACAAGATTGATTGAATGAATGAGTGAAAATGTTTTCTTCAAGGTTCCCTCCTACCCCCAGGGGGAGATGGCCAGTTTTAAAAATGAAGTTTAAAGTATGTATGGTAATGATGATGGGTCATCAGCACTTAAAAAGAGTGAAGATGTTCAGTAGTATTTCTTCTTTCAATGCACCAGCTGTACCCCCACCGAGGCAGGGTTACTAGCCCCTTGCTCCTGGCATTTTAGTCGTCTTTTCGACATGCATGGCTTATGGAGGAAGAATTCTGTTCCATTTCCCCCCATGGAATAAAAACAAAAACCAGTAAAAAAAAAAAACCCAGAGGGGTGTATATACAGTGGACCCTCGGTTAACAAAAAAATCATTGCAAAGCCTCCCTCGGCCATTACCGAACGAATTTACGCCCAAGAAATAATGTCATGTAGGTTAGTCTATTTCAGACCCCCAAAACTACACTTCCAAAAGAACTTACAAAATTATACTTACATAATTGCACGTTTTCCCGGGGTTTTTCGTTAACCGGGGGTCCACTGTATATGCTTGAAATGTATGTGCAGTGTGACCAAGGGGAAGTAAAAAGTAGCAAGACATACCTGAAACTTGCATGTTTATGAGACAAAAAAAAAGACACCAGCAATTCTCCATCATGAAAAACAATTACAGGCTTCCGTTTTACACTCACTTGGCAGGACGGAAGTACCCCCCTGGGCGATTGCTGTCCCCAAACCACTACCTAGGAGCAGTAGTATTACTATTTTTTATTTTTTTAAACGCTGGCTGTCTCCCATTGAGGCAGGAAGTGAAAAAGAAACACTTTCACCATCATTCACCCCTATCACTGTTTTTCCAGAGGCACACAGATATAGAAATTTTAAAGATGTCACTAAACAAAAATATCCCAAACCCCTCCTGTGTTTTACCCCCAGGACTCCAGATGCTTATTACAGTAATTTAATATTTTTGTGTGACATCACTGATATGCTCCAAAATGGATATTCTGTGAAATGCAATACATAAGCTCATGCTTGGAGTCTCAGGACTCTTCTTTCTGTTGTAACTGCCCCAGGGTCATTAGCCCCCCAAACTTTGGGTAAACTGCGTACTACCTAAAAATCCCTTTTATCTTAAAACAGGGATCAAAGAAAACTCTTAGAACGTATCCAAAAAAGGCATGCAACCCCTCGATGTACATACTCCATCTTAGGACTTGATGCTCTAAAAGTTTTTTCAATTTTTTGGGTTTCGTGTAGTGGGAAGGTTACCCCTCTTGGGGTTGCCTGGCACTTTTTATGGCAATTTACTACATCAATTACATCATGTGAGTCATTTATTTTTTTTTATACTCATATATGGGGGCTATGTTTTTATATACATTACTTTTTTATTATTGCTCACCTGATCTAACTTTAAAAGAACCCAACCCCAAATCCCCAAAGATGCATCTCAAGACCAACACCTTCATCTCTGCGGCTCCCCATTTTTTTCTAATCGATCTAAAGTCACATCCACATATCTGGAAAAAGAGAAACCAATATAAAAAAAAAATGCAGAAAATTAAAAACTAAAAAACAAAATAAATATATATGATCTATAAATTTCCCTTCCCAAAAAAAAAGCAGGTGTTTTCAAAATTAAAAAGTCAAGAGGCAGATTTCACTAAGAAATTATTTTATTATAATGTCAATCTGTCAGAGTATAGTGATACCAAAAATTGTTGTATGGGTGTGAAGTAGGGGTATTTATTGAAGGGTTGAGTGGGGGAAAAGGCTGGAGGCAGGGAAGATGTTGTGTTTGAGGGCAATGTGTATTGTGAACGTTATCAGACAATTCATAACCGGGAGATTAGGGGGGGTGTGAAATTATTCAGAGGGCTATCGGGAACTGTGATATTAGCACACTCCTTACAAGACAACCCTGAATGAATGATGGTGAATGTGTCGCTTTTTTTTAGGTCACAAACCTTGGTGGTAGATGGCCAGCGTGTTAAAACAAATTTTAGTGTATCTGACAAATAAATACAAGGATCTGCTTACCTCTTTATGTCTCCTTCCCATGACAACCAACACGTCCAATACATCGAGAATTTCCCAGCGGCATGGAGGTGATGGAGCAGCATGAAAAGGGTCTCAAATAGAGAGTCTAATATGTGATCAACATTACGGCGAACATATTTCAAAAATTTTCATTTAGCATAATTGATTTTCCCCGTCAAAAACATATGCATTTTGTACTTTTTTTTAATTTTACATATAAAAATATAATCAAATATAAGAAAACAGTGGGAAAGGGACAATATATTTATTATTATTATTATTATTATTATTGTCCTAGGTAGCAGGTTGGAGACAGCACCGCCCAAAGGGGGGTACTACCGCCCCGCAAAGTGAGTGGGAAAATGAAAACCTGTAACTGTTTTTTCATGATGGTAGGATTGCTGGTGTCTTTTTCTGTCTCATAAACATGCAAGATTTTTCAGGGACGCCCTTTCTACTTCTACTTACACTTGGGTCACACTACACATGCGTGTAAAAGAATATATATATATACACACACACCCCCCTGGGTTTTTCATTTTTTTTTCTTGATAGTTCTTGGGTAGTCCTGTTATCTCCATGGGGAAGTGGAACAGAATTCTTCCTCGTAAGCCATGCATGTCTTAAAGGCGACTAACATGCCAGGAGCAAGAGGGTGGCCCCTTTCTCCTTTTATACAAAAACATTACTAAATTTGGGAAAAGAAAAACTTTTGTTTTTTTTTTTTGGGCCACCCCTGCCTTGGTGGGATATGGCTGGTTTGTTAAAAAGAAGTTATTATTGTATTTAAAGTTGAAGTGCTAAACCTGTAGAGGTCATACAGTGTCTATGGAATGTTATGTGATCAGATATGATCTGTGGAAGTAGAGGGTAGCTAAAATTTCCCCTTAGAAAGAGCCATTCATTTGGGATAAAGGGCCCCCCCTTTTTCCCCTTGAATGGATGAAAACGGTATAAAATACAGGTATAAACACCAATTTACCAACAACGGATCGTCTGGCACCTCCTTTTTGTCTGGACAAAATTATGAGACAACTTTTTTTTTCAAAAAAGTTTTTCTTGGGCTGCAACAGATGGTGTTGTATGTAGTGTGTGTTCACTTATATTGTTTTTCACTGTAGGTGCTGGTGGTGATCCCCTTTATTTTGTGGGATTGTTAGCATATTTTCAAAATTAACCTTGATTTTGTGATTCTTAGCATGTTTTTTTCTAACAATTTACCTTGATTTTGTGTTCTTAGCATATTTTGCTAAAATTTTTGATTTTATGCAATTCTTAGCATATTTTGCTACCAATTAAAATTGATTTTATGCAATTTTTTTACATATTTTCCCAACAATTAATGTTCATGATCAGCTCTCGGGAGTGCCAAAAATTCTCATATTGACCACTTTGGTAGTGGTTGTACTGCAACGTTCTTTGAAATTACAGACACTCCTTACGTAACGACCTACCTATTTAACAATAAAGCGGACTTATTAATATTTATTTTTAGGTTTTTAGGGGTTTTTTTTAAAAGCATTTTATTTACAGTATGCAAACCTAAGAATATTATTATTAGAGCTGATTTCCTCTATTGTGTTTATTACAGTTTTTAAGTCCCCTTTTGTATAAACTTTTAAAAAAATACGAGTTACAAAAAATGTTATAAATGGTAAAGGTGACATTAAAACAATATCTAAAGATGGTTGACACAAACCCACTACCAGTACAATATGCTTGAAATATTGGTAAGGGGTGCTCCAGGCTTATCAACCACTTGGGCTTAATGACTACTCCGTGGGGATGAAACTTGGTTGTTAAGGAGGAGTGCCTATCAAATAAATGAACCTATTTCTTTTTATGATGTCAAATTTGGGTTTCCAGCAGCCCAAAGGGGGTCAAAAATATTTGTTAAATTATTATTATATGACCATTGTTAGTCCAGCAAAATCAATTTTGGAAAAGCCGGGAAACCCAAAGGATCCCAAAATGGGTGTTGTACCTGTAATATAAAATATATAAAATACAGTGGACCCCCCGCTAACAACACCCCCCAAAACGTACAATTATGTAAGTATAATATTGTAAGTGCTTGTGGGGAAATGTATTTTTGGGGGGCTGAAATAGACCCCCAGTGACAATATTTCTTAAAGGGAATAAATTGCCGGGGTTTGGGACTTGAGCAGGGGTTCTGGGAAAGAATTTTTTTTTGTTAACGGGGTCCACTGTATATAGAAAAATACAGCATGGAAAATTTATTAGTTACTGCAAGCATACAAAAGTTAGTACTGTACTGTATATATACTATAAACAAAAGTAGATTTAAACAAAAATAAAATTTTCATGTCTGCAATAATCAAAATTTATCTTTGCAGAAGGGCCCAATTGTCAAAATTTTTTTGCCCAGTGCACTGAAAATACACTTGCAGTACAGGTCAGCCATCACTAATTTGACAATCAGTAATCTGGTTTCATTAGTAATTCGGTTCCATCAGTAACCCCGGCACTAATTTCAGCTAGCATAATTTCAAATTTTGGGGTCGCCACACCAACCTGCAGCTACTATGTTACATAGGTCATACCAATTTTTTTTTTTTTCCTTTTTATTTTTATAACCTGCTCACTTTTAGCCCAAGCCATGGTTCCAACAAGATAGAAATGCGTCTCGTTGTGTAAAGCACATACACCATACCGTTCAAAAAAAGATAAGATGGCTTTGAAGTCACTGTAGGTCGCCATGAGCTCAGCTCACTCAGATAAACTGTGACCAGAAAATTTTGGGCCTACACATGAGGAATGGGTTTATGTGTGGTAAGTTTTACTAAAAAAAAATCCTGCAGCACCCCGGAAAATAATGAAAAAAAACTGGGGCCGTGTTTATGGTGTAAAAAAACGACTTTGCGGTGTATTTTCGTGTGGTTTTTATGGTTGTATTCTCTTTTTTTTTTGGTCTCATTTGATAGAATGGAAAATATATTACAGAAATGAATTTTTGATTGGTTTCATGACAAAAAGTGCCTTGAAATTGAGCTCAAACTAGAGGAAATGTTTGATTTTCATCGATGTTGAATTCAAAGTAAACAAATGATGTCACCATCCCAAAACATTCAAACTGGCCGGTTACGTAGTCACAAATGGCTTGACATTATTTATACAATTTTTACAATAATGCAGTAGTCTATTTTTTTGTGAATAAAAAATTTAAAAAAGGAAAGCAAGCTTTAAAACGAGGGGCCTGGAAACGTGACTAATGAACAGAGAAAATGTTATTTTTGTGCCAGGAATATCTCATTGTTTATTCTGGACCCCATTGATTTCTGACCACTTTATTGGGTAGTTGAAATAGGTAAATGGGCAGTTTCTTTTACTCAGTTGGGGAGAATAGAAGGAATACTAGTGAAATAGCTTTAGTTTGTAAACTGGAACAGTGGAATGGACCAAAAAAAAGGGCGAAAATGGGTGAAATTGCCCGGGGATAAATATCGCCGTTGGGTTAAGGGATTCTACCCTAACCAGTCTGTAATCTGGCAAAATCCCCCTCCCGCACCATACAGGTCCTGATCTTGCCAGATTAGTGATAGTCAACCTGTACTGTGCTGTAGTCTTTAAATTTCCCTTAAATTTTGTTTAGGCAAGTACCCCTTCAATAATGGACATAATTTCAACAGTTGTCAATGTAGATTTTCTATTGCCACCAGTGAGACCACCAGATATTTGACATTACAAAATGTTTTTGAATTATTTTCCCCAGTAAAATCTTAACCTACTGAACTACTAGAAACTAATAGATTTTCTTTCTTCTTTTGGCGTTATTCAAATATTTTACTAAAAATGCATCTTTTTTCCCAAGTTAATTAACAAGTTCAAGTACAGGAGACCCCCATTCATACAGCTCTAAATATGGCACCAGTCGTCCTTTCCTTATAAAAACGGTTGAAAAAAAAATGACAACGGTGTAGCAGCGGTAAACACACCAAAGATAATGAAAAAGGACTCAATTGAAAGCCAACAAAAACGTGAAACACCGAAAATAGGTGCTGTATAAGAGGGGCCCTTTCCCTGACAAGTATTCATAATCCTTTGCAAAAATAACTGGAAGAATGAATGAATGACTGTACAGTTACAACAGCTGTTTTTCCCCTTTTGAAAAAAATATTCCTGTACGTATTAAATTTCCACCTTGTCAATGCATTAAATTCCTAAATTCACAGGCAGTGAAGCAACAAAATTTAAGACCTTGGGAAAAAAAACTTGACATTCTAACCTCGCTGTTGAACTTGTGCTAGGTAACGTTTAGAATTCTTTCGGGACAAAACCCCCTTTTGCTGTTTAGATATTCTGGGAATTTCAAATCCCGAATTTTAAAACTGCAAAATAAAAAATTTTATAGATGATAAAATTATAATTTCAACATTTATGGGAGGGATTCAAATAGATCAGAGAGATGGACCTGAGTCCCAAAGAAGAGGCAAGGATGTTGCTGTTCAGAGTATACTATGTACTGTAATATTTAAAACACCTGACACCTACTAGGAATTATATCCCAACCAAAATTTTTTAAAAGGGGTGGATTGGGGGCCAGCAGTAGGGCCCTTTGGGCAGATGACCAAAAAACTCCAACTGGGGGGTTTATAAGACTAAAAACGCGGCCGGGGAAAAACTTGTCTTGTTTTACAAACCTTACCTACCCGACAAGACAGCAACAGAATTAATAATTGTGAATGCATCCTTTCTTTTTGTCTCCGCCTTGGTGAAAGACAGCTGGTGTGGTAAAAAAATTACCAGCATGGTTCATTCATCGCTGCCCCAAAAAAGATAGGGTACATAGACAGCATAAGACAAATGTGCAACACTCGGGTATCTTTACTGCCAAAATGTTTCACCTCCGCATCATGTTTCCCTGAGAAAAAAAGGGCAAACCACAATGGAAAGTAGGAGAATTTTGAGGTGATCACCCCTCAGCCATTACCTGGAGTTTACCGGGAGAAGGTTTGGGGGTTCCCCCTGCAGCTTGGTCGGGGGCCAGGCCTCGTGGTGGAGGGGGGTATGATAAACCCCGGCGGGTTACTACTGGCTCCCTTTCGGGACGACGAACCACCCCCCCGGTTGGTCAGGTACTGACTTTAGATGCCTGTCCAGTGCCTTCTTGAAGATAGCCAGGGGGTTTTTGGTAATCCCCCTTATGTATGCTGGGAGACAGTTTAACAGTCTTGGGGCCCCCGACACTTTTTGTGTTGTCATTGGGGGAATGTTGCATTTCCTGCCGAGTTTTTTTGTTTTCAT
The DNA here is from genome assembly GCA_009830355.1 of Cherax destructor. Taxonomy (NCBI): domain Eukaryota; kingdom Metazoa; phylum Arthropoda; class Malacostraca; order Decapoda; family Parastacidae; genus Cherax; species Cherax destructor. The sequence goes on from WNWK01022751.1 coordinate 7,395, forward strand.
GGGGAGTGATTTTCGGTAAGTTTGGTACTAATCCCTTTAGGATTTTCCAAGTGTATATTATCATGTAACTCTCTCTCGCCTGCGATCCAGGGAATACAGATAAAAGGGCCTTCAATTTTTCCCCGAAATTTTAGGTGCCTTATCGTACTTACATGTGCCATGAAAGTTCTTTGTACACTCCCCCAGGTCAAATTTCACCTGCCTTAAAAGGGCAGTTAGTGTAAAACAATATTCCGCCTAGATTTTGCAGAAGCCTGCTGTGCAGGAAAAAACCTTTGGCAAAAAAAGATACCCTAATGCTGCATGTGTATTTTATTCATCAACTTATGGGGTATTTTATACTACATCAAAAAGATGTGGATAAGTCACAGTTAAAATGCACATTTTTAAAATAATTATGTACACTAGGACAAAAATGGATTTTTTTACCTATACACAATAATTTCATATAAATTAGCTTAGCAATTTTCGTTCTTACATAAAAAATATTTTTGGGGAATGTTCAATATAAAATCCTTCATTTTCACCACACCAAGTTTCTTGTTATTTTTGGAAAGATTAGAATTTTAATAAACAATTTTCTTTTATAAACTGCTTATAAAATATGCATAATTATAAAAAAAGAACTAAATCTGTAGGGATCATGAAGTCCCTTTGGGAAAAAGGGGAGGTAATCTGGTTTCATCAAAGGAAAGGGCCAAGTAGCTCTAATTCCTAGGATGAAGAGCCACTATCATGAGGTATGTGGGAGCAATGTATGAAAAAAGTGCTGCACCTTTATGTGGTCGGTTTTTTACAATATCCATCTTCTCCAGGTCAGCTTTTTCATCCCCCCCAGGATGCCCTTTGGGTTCCCAAAAACGCCACGGGGGTTCCCCCTGGGATAACATGGCGATGATGGGTCAGTCCCCGACGGACCCCCCGCTTCCTCCCCCCCCTCCTCCTCCTTCCCCCCTCCACCCCCCGCCTCGGTAGTCACATTAGTCTTCCTCCAACACTGTCATCTCTCTCCATCCCACACCCCCTTTTTCTTGCTATTTTAACATACTCTAAAATTTAAAAAATTTTCAATTTGAAATTGAAGGGAAATTCATATAACATATGTTTATATACTTTTTTTAAATTATCATCACTATTATTATTATTATTTTTGCAACCTGGGGTAGGATGCTGACAAGTGAAAAAAAAAAAGTCATTTTTTTTTTTTGCAGTAAAATCCTCTAATGGTAAAATGTTTTTACATTGTCCCAAATTTAAAAAAGACTCCACTGCAAAGACACATATCTACCAATAGCGGGTAAGGCAGAATTGTTTTAAGTTTTTTTAGGATGAGTTGGGTGGGTTCTGCCGGGTTTTTGTCTTTTACCATCTGCACAAAAAAAATATATATTAACTGTAAAAGTAGTTTGATACTGTACAATTCAACTAGCTATAATTAATAGCCAAAAGGGGAAAAAAAGAATTTAGTTGACTATTACCAAAAATTTTCCCTTCACCCCTTTGTGTCCGTGGTTCAATCCCCGAACAGTGGAAACACGGGGCGTATTTCCTTACACCTGCTGCCCCTGTTACCCCCCGCAAGTAGGTACCTGGGTGTTAGTCTTTCCATGGGTAAGAAAGTAATTTTATTCAGGTATGCACAAATACAGTTACATAGATTATCATACATAGCATCATATGTGTAGAAAACCTGGGATAACCCAAAAAGTCAAGTGACTTATTTCCTTTGGGGGTCCATTTAATACCTTAATATTATACACTGTGGGGAGATATATTTTTTTATAAAAAATATATACTAGGAATAAGGAAAAAAAAGAGTTACAGTATTTATATTTACATGTACATTAGCTAAAAAAAAAAAACATTCCCCCTCCCTTTCTGCCGCTACATTCATTAGGTACCTTTTGGCTCTCTTTTTGAACTGGTTCATGCTATGACTTTTGACATGTGGGGCAGTCTTTTCCCCTTTCCCCTTTATTGCTGTACAATAAAAGGTTTTTTGAAGCCTGGCCACTGACGGGGGTACTAAAAAGTTGTGCTTTTCCCCCCCTAGTACTATGACTGTTTTGGTTTCCCCAGCCTTGACAAAATTGGCAGCAAGATATTCTGGACACTGTTTTGACAATTTTATAAACTTGAATCAATTTTTTGCTTTACTCTGTCTTCAATATTAAATATCCAACTGTTGTAATTCATCCAGGCCTACATGCTCTTTGGGCCCAGGTCTAGGATGAATCTTACCATTTTGTTCTGGGTGATTTGCAGTTTATCTTTCATTTTTTTGTAAAGGCAGAGTACCATGAAGAGCAAGCATAGTCCATATAAATTTTTAAAGGGCAAGACATGGGGTCCTGCAAGCCTCAGTAGGTAGACACTGTGCTTGTCTGTACTGGAACTTCAGTCTGGCATTCGCTTTTTTTACTACACTGTTCCTTATAAATTTTTCCCTGACATGATGGGTAAAAGGGGGATTCCCAGATATTTTACTGAGGAAACTGAAGTGATGGTTTCCCCCATTACACCGGACTTTAAAAATAATTTACCCTTCTCAGTTTATATTTGGTCCCAAAAAGTTTGGCTTCTTTTTTCCCCGAGATGTAAGGATAGTTTGTTGTCTACTAACCTTTGCTGCAGGACTCCAGTTAAGTGTTAATACATTAGCTATATCTTGTGGTTTTTCCCTGACACTAACAGAGCACTTCATCTGCATACAGTGGGAGTTTAAAATTTGACACTGATGGGCATGTCATTTACAAAACACGGGAAAAAAGGGCCCCCAGAATACTCCCTTTGGGGAACTCCTTTTTTAAATTGGCAGTGGTTCTGATTCTGTTTTGTTGATTTTGACAATTTTTTTTATTGTTAAGATAGGATTTAAAACCAGTCTATGGAATCTATGCTGATAGCTTGAAGTTTCTTACATAATACATTGTGGTTGACAGTATCGAAGGCCTTTTTCAAGTCTAAAGTTACCATTCCTTTGGGGTTCCCCATCGACATTTCAGTTCTCATGTAATCCATCAGATTAATTAGGGAGGTGTCGGTTGAGTAAGGCTCCTAAAACCTGATTGGTAACTATGAAGAATGTTGTTACTTTAAAATTTTTCTTTCTTGACAGTACCGCCCTCTCTAAAATTTTGGATATTAATTAAGTATACTAACAGACCTATAGTTTGACATCAGATCTTCTTTTTCTTGAAGATAGGAGTAACTCTGGCCCCCTTGAACCCCCCTGGTACTGTATTAGTGGTGATGGACAAATTTATTATGTGAGCAATGGGGGGGGCCCGTTCAGAGGCACCATCTTTTAGGAACTTAGACGGGGTGTTATCTGGGCCCGGGGCTCTTAGTTGGGTTTAACCTGCTTAGTTCTTTTTTCACGAAGTCATGAGATACACTTACTAGTCGACAACTGTTTGGAGTTACCCCCTTTTTTGGTATAGTATGTTTTAAACTTATCAGAGTCTGTGTTAAAGGTATTTGATGCAGCTGGTAGCTTACTTACTAGTGTTGATGCGACAGTTGTGTAGTATGAATTAAAACAATTTGCCACTTTTTGTTGTTTCAAGGTTTCCCCTTTTCACATTTAGTAATTTTAGGGGCTTTTTACGAAATTTATGGTTACCCCAACTGTTTTAGTTGTTGCCAGAGCTTTTTAGGGGTTTTTCTTTTACTCTTCGATTTTTGGGGCAATAGTGCCTTGCTTTTTTCACCTTTTGCCCCTGCAATCTGGGTTTCCCATCCTTTGGAATTCATTTAGCACCTGCAAAAATCCCGTCTGTTTTTCCTTAAATCTTTTTTTCAACTGGTCTCGAATTTCATATTATCTAATATCTCAGTAGTCATCCAGGGTTCAGTTCTTCGTTTAATCCTAACCCCTTTAACTGGTGCAATATTATCAAAGGGTGGCAGGAACATTGGGGACAAGATTGGACCCCCAATGGAAGAAAAGACAAGATAGTCCTCGATGATGCACTGACTTTCTTGGGGTTTTCCGGGGTTTTTAACCCCCGGGGGTTAAAAATCCAAACAGAATCTCACCCTATCTTATCTCTCAACCTTAATGTAGGTTAAGTCATCAAGGCCAGGCAAGGGAAACTAAAAAAATCCTAGCACTACTACCCAACAAATTCCTTTTTTTATGATTCGTGGGGGGGCCTAAACCCTTTGGGGCCATACAGTGCCTGGGGGGGGTGGGGGGAAAAAAAGTAAGTTTATTTAGGCACAGGTACACGAAGTACAATAATGGAAATAAGTCACTTTGACTTTTTTTTTTTTTTTTGGGGGGTTTTCCTAGGTAATTTACACATATGTTACTATGTATGATAATCTGGGTAAATGTATTTATGTGACCTATACTTAAATAAACTTATTAATCAAAAAAAAAGTCAGTGACTTATTTCATTGGGGTCCTTGATTTGAGGTTGGAGCACAGATAAAATTTTCCTATATCAAAAACCCCCCAGTTCACCAGAGATAAAGAGCCCTCCTCCCATCCCCCTCCCCATGAGGGGACAAAAAACATGAAAAAAATAATGACACTCACAAACAACCGGGTTTAAATTTTTGCATCCTTGTTGTGATTGAGGTTGTTCAGGGCCCCCCAGATGATGCTTCATTAAGCCCTGACTCCTGGGACCCCGGGCTCTATAATGCCGGAAAGTAAGTTTATTCAGGTATACACAAATATATTTACATACATTATCATACATAGCAGCATATGTGTAGAAAACCCTTTAGGAAAACCCCAAAAAAAAGTCAGACTGAGTGACTTATTTCCATTGGGGCCCTTTTTTATACTTTAATATTTTACATTGTAGGATATATATGTTATTATATTATAAAGGATATATGTATACACTAGGAAAAAGGGTCAAAAGAGTTATTTACATATACATGTGTGTTAGCTAAAAAAAAAAAAAATCATTCTCCCCCCCTTTCGTCGCTACATTCATTAGGTCCCTTTTTTGGTTCTCTTCTTGAACTGGCTGATGCTAACTGGCTTTGACATTTCAGGCAGTCTTTTCCCTTTTCCCCTTTTTGCTGTGCAATAAAAGGTGTTTGAAGCCTGGCCATGACTGTGGGAACTACAAATTGTGCTCTCTCCCCAGTACTATGACTACTTTTGGGTTCCCCAAACCCTTTACAAAAAGGCAGCAAGATATTCTGGGCACTGTTTGTGAGCAATTTTATAAACTTGTTTATTTTAAAATTGTTTTACTCTTTTCAATATTCAAATATCCAATTGTGAGAATGGTGAGAATGAGACGGAAATAGTTTCCTCCGGAATGAGAAACCGGGAACAATAAATTCCCAACTTGGATCAGGTGGACTCCAGGCCTAAGCACCAAACAAGGTTAGCAGGATTACTTTCTTCTTCTTTCTCTTCTTCTTTTTTTCTTCTTACAAGGTTGGGAAGGGTTCCACCTTTTTTACAGGGTGAAACTGTTACCTACATCAGTTCATTTTTAAAACCTTTTTTAAATTTTTATAAGACATCCCAAAAATGGAACAGGGGGAAGCTGGAGCCATCTTGGGGCCAGCGATTTCATTTGGTCAACGACTTTATTTCTTTATGTCATTATACTGTATAAAATGTTCCAGACACGAGTCATCCTGGAATAACTGACATCAGACAAGGTGTTGTTTAGGAAAAGGTTGCAGTCAGAGTGTAGTTGCTTTTTTGCTGCCCGTCTTGTTGTGTAGATGTCTTCTCGCTGACGAGTGTGGTACCTTGACAATATTGGTGTTGTATATAACAATGAGGCCACCTACACCCCTTCAGTGTTGAAGGCTCTGTGAAATGAAAATCTGTCCGGGTTGGGTCGCGATGAGTCATTTTGCTCTTTTCTATTCTGTCAAGAAGTCGTAGATGAAAAAAGGGGGGCAGGCAATCTGAGAAAGTGGGCATACTAATTTGGAACTCTTGTGCCTCATACAGTCTTGCAGCCTCTACCATCATGCATATGCGAGATATATCTAAGTGCTATTAGTTTCCCCAGCCCCCTTTTGTTTGCAAGATTTACTACATGGGTTCTTCATAGTAAATTTTTTAATCAAACCCCCCCAAGGACCTCAACCCCATCCCCGGGTTTCAGTACTCTCTCATTCATTCTGTCCACTACTCCAGTATTCAGCCTTCTTCATTTCCTGAGGTCCTTGGTTCGATCCCCCGATACGGGTGGAAACATTAGACGTGTTTCCTTAATTATTATTATTATAATCAAATAGAAGCGCTAAACCACAGGGGGTTTTGCAGCCGTTTTCCTTAAGACACCTGCTGTCCATGTTCATCTAGCAGTAAATAGGTACCTGGGTGTTAGTCGACTGGTGTGGGTCGCATCCTGGGGACAAAATTTACCTAATTTTCCTGCATAACAAGGGGGTTTCTATGTTGTAGTATGTCATTTATGTCAGCTATGGTCTATATACCTTGTACATTACTTGTAGAAATAAAGAAAATTTTTATTATTATTATTATTATTATTATTATTATTATAATTATTATTATTATTATTATCATTGTTATTGTTATTCGTTGTTATTGTTGTTAAATTTTTTTTGGGGCCCCAGAACCAAAAGGGCCCCCAAAGGAAATAAGTCGCTCTGACTTTTTGGGTTATCCTAGGTTCTCTACACATATGCTGCTATGTATGATAATCTATGTAACTGTATTTGTGTATACCTGAATATATTACTTACCAAAGTTTACGCCTCATTAAGCCTTTTTTTTCGGAGCCCGGGGAAAAAAATATGCTAGCCAAATATAAACGAAAATTATGAAATAAATAAAAAAAAAGGCACAAAAAACCAATAAAATAAACAAACCCGCACATAAAAAGGGAAGGGGGAAAGGGACTTTTCCCGGCCCCAAAATTGGTCTGTGGGGCCCCGAAACGCCCCAAAAATCCTCTCTTTATAGGGGGTTTGTGTGAATGAAAAAAAAAGTTTCCCCCGGAAAAAGAAACCGGAACAATAAGGCCCTAATTATTTCGGAAATCCTCCATTGCCTCAATCCCAAAGAACCAAACACCCACCCACCCCTCCCGCACACTTTAGCCCCAACAACAAGGCCTTCCCTTGGCCCGAAGCTGATGTATGGCGCCCCAACCAGATACAGGACTGACGAGGACATCGTCCGAGGACCAAAGGGCCCCGTCCGAGGGGTGACTAGGGGACGTCCCGAGGACTGACTAGGGGCACGTCCAGAGGACTGACTAGGGACGTCCAGAGGACCGATGAGGATAAAGTCCAGAGGACTGACTAAAGGGCATACATCCCGAGGATTTTACGAGGATATACGTCCCGATGACTGACTAGGACATACATCCAAAGGGCTGACGAGGATATGTCCCGAAGGGGGGACGAGGATACACGCCCCCAAGGGAAAAAAGGAAAAAATTTATCAGTGAAGCTCAATATGGTAAATGTTGACACTATCAACATGATATATTTAGCTTATGTAAAATAACCTTGCAAGAGCGTTAGACCTGAAACGCACTAAATCAATTGCAAGACTTTTTTTTTATTATTATTATTATTATTATTTTTAATTTTTCAAAATAAAAGGGCTCAAACCCCGGGGTCATACACCCCAATTGCAAGACTTGACACAAAAATGAAGCACTAAAATTTTATTCTTGGCTGTGCTATTACCAAAAAAATACTTAATATGCTGAGAGAATAGTGAAATTAGTGTCATGGTAGGCCCAGAAACTATTGCGTGGTGATGGAAAAAGTCCTTTTTAATTACGTTACACCTGCTGCCCCTCTTCCCCTGGGAGGTAGGTACCTGGGTTTGTCCCCCACACCGCTGTCCTTCACCTAGCAGTAAGTAGGAAGGGGTGTTAGTTACCTTACACCTGCTGTCCTTCTTCACGTAGCAGGTAGGTACCCGGGTGTTAGTCCCCTTTACCCCTGTTGTCCCTCTTTCACCTAGCAGTAAAGAGGTACCTGGGTTTTAAATTTTTACTTACACCTGCTGTCCCTTTCACCTGGGAGTAAGAAAGGTTGTTAATCACCTTACACCTGCTGTCCTTCACCTAGCAGAAAGTAGGTACCTGGGGTTGGGGGGGCTTTTTGGGGGTGCATCCTGGGGAAGATATTATATTCAGAATTAAAAACCCGAACTTGGAGCTTACAGTGAACTGTTTCCCATTCATTTTTTCCCAAGTCTGAAAAAACTATATCTCCAGTGACACTGACTCTCTCTTTTTCCCTTATTTTTCCCCCTTGCTTGCTGGCCTCAGGTGAGATCACATCTTTTTTCGGGAGAAGACCCCGTTGGTCACACTCTCATTTTTAAAAAGTCCTAGTCGATCTTCATCTTTTTTTTTTTAGGGTGACTTTTGGGGACCGTTTGGAATTTCTGAAAAATACAAAAAATACAAATTCACTAATGAGCAAAATTATTTACAAACATTATATCGCACATGGAAATCACTCAGTACGAAAACAAAAGACTCGGTAGGAGATGCAACATCACCCCAATGAAAACAGGGGCACCACTAGTACGCTGGGGGCAACACAAAAGTGTCGGGGCCCATGACTGTTCTTTGTCCCCCCAGCATACAAAAGGGGGATTACCAATAGACCCCTGGCTGTTTTCAAGAAGGCGCGGGACAGGAACCTAAAGTCAGTCCCCCAACCACCCGGGCTGCGGTTCGTACGTCGGTTTAATGCGGACATGAAATAACAGCCTGGTTGATCAGGCTCTGATCCACCGCGAGGACTGGTCATGGCCCGGGCCAAAGGGGCCGAAAACCCTCCCAGATATACTTATACCTGGGCAGGACTGAACCTGAGCATTTTGCATCAAATAAAGTACCTCTAGCACAGCCCCCACCCCAGGATAAATAGGGATGCCTAGCAAAAGGGCCGAGCTGTGCGTGTTTGTAATCTAAATCACAGATGAGTGGAAAATAAAAACAGAGTGGGAAGTATCTATATATTTCGGCCTCAGAGAGACCCTCTTCAGCAGGAAAGAAGATAAAGGGAGTAGACAGTACATAGCTTGCAAATCACACAACATTAAATTATTTAATTCACCTTACATGAATACAGAATAAATATTACACCGTGAGTCATCCTAACAGAGGACCAGTCACTGGATAACAGTACCAGTCCCTTTTAAACAGTACCAGTCACTGGTATAAAATTCCCGTCACTGGAAACAGTACCAGTCACTGGTATAACAGTACCAGTCACTGGGATAACAGTACCAGTCACCGGGGATAAAAAGTACCAGTCACTGGGTAACAGTACCAGTCACTTTGGGATAACCCGTACCAATAAAAGGATAACAGTACCAGTCACTGGTATAACGGGACCAGTCACTGGTATAACAATTTCCAGTCACTGGTATAACGTCCAGTCACTGGATAACAGTACCAGTCACTGGTATAACAGTACCAGTCACGGGTAAAACAGTACCAGTCACTGGTATAACATTTACCAGTCACTGGTATAACAGTACCAGTCACTGGGTATAAAAATTCCAGTCACTGGATAACAGTACCAGTCACTGGTATAACAGTCCCAAATCACTGGTATAACAGTACCAGTCACTGGTAAAAAGTCCCAGTCCTGGATAAAAGTCCACTCACTGGTATAACAGTACCAGTCACTGGTATAACAGTCCCGTCACTGGTATAACAGCCCACTCACTGGTATAACAGGACCAGTCCCCGGTATAACAGTACCAGTCACTGGTAGAACAGGACCAGTCACTGGTATAACAGTACCAGTCACTGGTATAACAGGACCAGTCACTGGTATAACAGAAAAAAAGTCACTGGTAAACAGGCCCCAGTCACTGGTAAAAACAGTACCAGTCACTGGTATAACAGGACCAGTCACTGGTATAACAGTACCAATCATGGAAAAAGGGACCAGTCACGGGCGGGTACCAGTCACTGGTAAAAAGGACCAGTCACTGGTATAACAGTACCAGTCACTGGTAAAACAGTACCAGTCACTGGTATAACAGTACCAGTCACTGGTATAACAGGACCAGTTACTGGTAAAACAGGACCAGTCACTGGATAAAACCCGTCACTGGTAAAAGGGGCCAGTCACTGGAAAAGGCCAGTCACTGGTATAACACATGCCTGGAAAGTTACAGCTTATAAACAAAAAGCATTCAGTAACAAGATAAACACAAAAAAGTATAGAAAAAAAAACGGGCTGTTGTGAGGGAGGGAGGGGGGGGGAAGGTCATGAGGGAGGGAAAGGGGGGGGAGGTAAGATCATGGGGGATAGGAGGGGGGGGGGGTAAGATCATGAGGGATAGTGAGGGAGGGGGGGAGGAAGATCATGAGGGAGGGAGGGAGGGGGGGAGGAAGATAGAGGGAGAGGGGGGGGAGGTAAGATCTGAGGGGGAGTGAGGGGGGGGGGGAGGAAGATCATGGGGAGGAGGGAGGGAGGGGGGGAAATCATGAGGGAAGGAGTGAGGGGGGGGGGGAGGTAAGATCATGGGGGAGAGGGGGAGGGGGGGAGGTGACATGAGGGGGAGTGAGGGGGGGAGGGGGGGGATCATGAGGGGGGGAGGGAAGGGGGGAGGTAAGACCATGGGGGAGAGTGAGGGAGGGGGGGAGGTAAGATCATGGGGGGAGTTGGGGAGGAAGATCATGAGGGAGAGTGAGGGGGGGGGGGGAGGAAGATCATGAGGGAGAGGAGGGGGGAGGTGAGGTAAGATCATGAGGGAGAGTGAGGGGAAGGGGGGGAGGTAAGACCATGGGGGAGAGGAAGGGGGGGGGGAAGGAAGATCAGGGGAGATTTGGGGGGGTGACAGGGGGAGAGGGGGGGGGAAGGAGGAAGATCATGGGGAGGGAGGGAGGGGGTTTTGGTAAGATCTGGGGGTAGTGGGGGAGGGGGGGAGGTAAGATCATGGGGAGAGTGAGGGAGGGGGGGGAAGATCATGAGGGGGTGAGGGGGGGAGGGGGGGAAGATCAGAGGGAGAGTGAGGGGGGGAGGGGAGGTAAGATCATGAGGGAGAGGAGGGAGGGGGGGAGGAAAGATCATGAGGGAGAGTGAGGGAGGGGGGGAGGTAAGATCATGGGGGAGAGTGAGGGAGGGAGGGGAGGAAAGGGGTTTTACATCATAATCAAACATCATAAAATAAATTTTTGAATCGTGATATAACTTCATGGTCAGCGTCCCGGGAAAAAAAAAAAAAAAAAAGGGGGGCCCCTTGGTAAATTTTAATCCCCAAAAAAATTAAAAATTTGGCCCATTTTAATATTTTTTAAATTTTTTTTTTTTAAATATATTTTTTTAAAAATTTTAAAAATATTTTTAAAAATTTTATATATATATATATATATATATATATATATATATATATATATATATATATATATATATAATTTTTCTTGACTGGATAAAAAGGAAGGAGGAGTTAATCTAGATTATGTAAAAACAAATTTTGGGATAACTGAAGGTTTTGACAAGAACAAAAAAAACGCAGAACATTGTCTTTGTTCGCTTACGTGTGCTGTTATATCGTTAACGCAAGAAACCAGGAATGTTCTTTGTAAGTTACCCAAAGGGGGCGGAGTGCAGCCTCCTCGGGGTGGGGGAGGACAGGGTGGTTCATCCCCGGGGGTCCTTTTCCCCAGACTTTTTGTAAACCTGTACCCGCAAAACCCTAATTTCTAATTCTTTAACACACACACACACATTTAAACCCAAATTAACCCACCTAACCTTTAAATTAACCTAACTTTCCGCTATCCTCTGTTAAGGGATGATTTTTGGGAATATACATCATCATTTTTATTATTATTATTATTATTATTATTGAATGCTAGATGAATCACAGGTTACATACCTATCATCGAGTAAGCAACTGTTACCTTTTTTATCTTGGTTCCTTTTTTTCCATGGTACCAAAAAGACATCGTAGTGGATATCGCAGACAGCGCAGTTAGCGGGAATGGCGCCAGTGACGATCCGTCATATAAAAATTTTTTGGTGGTGATGACGCCTCGGGCAGGTATGGTCTCCACCAGGTACTGCACGAACTCCTTGAAACTCGGCTCACGGGTAGTGAGCGGTGAATTGTGGACGGTACCTCCCGACGATGTGACGACACAGGCTGGGAGGGGTGTTTAAATGAATGACTTTACTTTGGGAGTCCCATTCTGTGAGCGGTAGTCACCCCCCTACCCCTCCTGGTTGGTAGCCCCCCCTTAAAACCTGTGGGGGGTAGTCACCCTATCTCATACTGTGGGTGGGGGAGTCACCCCATACCCATTCTGTGGGTGACAGATTTTAGTTATGTCGTGCGAGCGGCTATAGTTTATTACAATGGGGCTGTATCAGATCCCACTGGCAGAACCTGATTAAGATTTTGTAGGTCCCTGGGCTAAGGGGGGACTGTGAGGCCCTGGGGCTACAGGACTTAGGGGGGGTACAGGACTGAGGTCCCTGGGCTACAGGTACTGTGAGGGCCCCGGGGCTCAGGTACTGTGAGGCCCCCGGGGGTGCAGACCCTAAGGGCCCAAACCTTAACCCGGCCCCCGCCCACTGGGAATAACTGCATCGCAAACAACACATCTCAAACTTGTACAAAGAGTTTAATAATAATGAGCTACAACACACCCTTCTTGTTTTATAGTAGAGCACTCAGTTTTACATACTGAGGCCCGCGGTTCGATCCCCGGGGGCGGATGGAAAAAACTGGGGGGGTGTTTCCTTAAGACACCTGCTGTCCCCGTTCACCTAGCAGTCAGTAGGTATCTGGGTGTTACCCAAATGGTGTGGGTCGCATCCCGGGGGGTGAAATTTACCTAATTTGCGGGAAATGCTCAGCATAACCAGGGGCTTTCTATATAGTAGTATGTCACTGATGTCAGCTAGGCCTGTATACCTTGTATATGTACTTGTAGAAATAAAGATTATTATTATTATTATTATTATTATTATTATTATTATTATTTTTAAAAAAAACCAACCAGAGACTTTTATTCTTGTGAAATTGTGTACGAGTCGCTGGCCAGAAGTTTTTTTTAAATTTAAAACCATCACCTTGATAACATTGATTATGCTTCTGGCAGGAAACGTCGTAGCAATAAATATCTCATTAGTTGAAAAACCCGATCCCGGTACTTTGCAAACTTCCCCGGGGGCAATTTTGTCGAAAGAAAGTTTTGAGACTGGGACGGGGCGAACGGGTGTCGAACCAGCATCACCTTATCAAACTTGTCCATGAGAGCCAGCGCCCCCCTTACGGGCAAGACGGCGGAAAATGGAAGCAATTATCCTTTTTAAGAACATAAGAAAAAAAACACTGCAGCACCTACTATTGCAGCAGGCCTTTTGGGGTCATTGCGGCAGGCCTACTACTGAATATCTCACGCTCTACAACAAGATTTCCCTTAGTCTTTCACTTTGACCCCCCAGTGGATTGTCCAATATGCGGCATTAACTCCCTTCTAGACTGGAAATTATTACCATCACCAGTGCTATTAGGTACGCCACCAGTGCTATTAGGTACACCACCAGTGCTGTGAGGTACCAGTATGACTTTAAAAAAGGGCCCAAAAGCTTGGTGTTACTTTTATATGATATCTAACAACACACCTGATACTTTATTCTACTCTAACAACATTTTTAAAATTGATCAAAAGATCGAGTCTCATACCTCCATTATTTGGTTTTCCCCCACCCTATTATTTGGTTCCCCTACTCCTATTATTTGGGCCCATACTCCTATTATTTGATTCCCATATTTTTATTTGGTTCCCATAATTATTATTTGGTTCCCCATACCCCCAAGGGATATGGATACCCCTGGTTCAGAACCCCTGTTCTACAATGATGCTAGATTAGGGTTGGGAAGGTTTGTCCCGGAAACAGGACAAGTGTTTCCTGACGCGGGTCTTGGTCCCCTTTTGGGCCCACAACTGGAGCTTTTGGGCATCTGGGCCGAGGCCTTCCACTGGCTTACCCCCCCACCTCTTTAAAAAATTTTGGTTATACTAAGGGGGTCACTCTGGAGGCCCCAAGTTAGTAGGGCCCCCGGGGCCTCCCACGGGTTAAAAAATCCTGTACAATGATACGCTCCACACTGACATTAAATTAACTAATGTGAAGTGCCCGCTATGTAGACTTGGTTTAAACCATCCCAGTTTAAGATAAGCCTTAGACCTATCTAGACTTCCCAAAAATAAACATTTAAACTTACCAAAGGGCGTGGGAATAAAAAGTTCACAATTACTATTATGTTCCTCAGGCTAGGTACCCCCACTGGGTTTAAAGACGATAATTACGAATATAAAACAGCGACCTTGTTCGCCGGAAAGGTGGTTTAAAGGGTGCCTGAGCCTTGTAGTGCCAGTTGGAGGCGTTGTTCAGGTGCCCGGGAAATGCCACCTCCATCATGTACTTGGTCCTTTTGGAGGCCTACCGGCCATCATTGGTATGTACCTAGTGCTCCCACTCTTATTATTTATATTACTATCACTGTATTACTAATATTAATTTCTGCTATTACTAATATTAATTTTTTGCTATTACTAATATTAATATTATTATTTACTAATATTTATTACTGCTATTACTAGTCCTCCTGTTGTTATTATTACTGCTTTTATTGTGCTTCTTATGCTACTACCGTTCTGTTACTACTGCAACTATTTTCACACTCCTGTTACTAGTACTGTTATTGTAGCTGTTACTATTGTTATAGTTTCCTTATCAATTTAGGAAAAGAGAACAGCATGACTTGGCTGATAATACATGTCTGTTATTAATGTCTGTCTCTCTGTCCCCCTCTCTCTCTCCACACACAAAAAAAGGCTTCTGCGTTAAAGTTAAGAGTTTTTACTTATTTCAGTTTATTAACCCAGAATAACTAATTATTGCCTTATTTTTCGGTTTTTCCTAAGATCCACAACAGAACTGATTCCTGAGAATCTATTTGCAAATGAACCCAGACGACTTGCCCAAAAGTCTAAAACCTGAGACTCAGTCAGTCACCTTGAAAGACTGACCTTTTGTGGGCTCAACCGGGAACTTATTCTACACCCCTTCGTTGGATCAAACCGATTACCTACCCTTCCCCAGATCAGTCGAACCCTTCGTGTCTCACCTTGGCGTTGAAACACATGATCATCTTGTGGGAGGGGGGCCACCGGAGTCTTTTAAGGGCGCAGCAGTCACTGAGCCCATGACACCTGTCTTGCTAACTTGTCGCACACTTGCTTCACCGGGGCGTCCTCTCTTGTACACCTGGTACCCGTCCACACCCCATGGAACACGTACTCATGGTTAAGTGTACATATATTTCTTTGATGAACAATTAGACACATGTAAAATCTAGGTGTATTAATTGAGGGTTTCCCTCCAGTGGGTTTATAGACAAATTAAGGGCATAAGGGAAAACTGGGGAACTATATACAAAGATGAGGTCAGTCCTCAGTCTTGGAGTTGGTGAAGACACGGTGCTCTTCAACAACTCCCAAAACTGAGGCACTGATTACCTCGTCTTTTGTAAAGTTCACAGTCTTCCCATCATCCTTGTATTGTATTGTATTGATAAAACCACTGGATGGCGAAAATCTACACATAAAGATACCCAGATACTGGTATCTACTTCTACCCCTCTGTGTCCATGTATTGTTTGTAAAAGGGTTGAAAAACTCCTGGGGGCGAAATTCACAATAAAATGTCACATTAGTAGCACTTGTGACCTTTACCTAACATATTGTACTGAACACAAGTGTCTTCCACGCAATATATCAACTAAAGAAAGCAAAAATTTAGTTTTACCTTTCTCTTTTTCCTCGATAAATTTTCATCTACGAAAATTTTTACCCCGCCCTGATGGTCCCTTGATGTTGCATATTTTGCTGTAATTATAGTGTTTGGGGGAGGTGGGGAAGTGTTAAGACTTCGGTGTTTGTGTTTAAATTAGCATCAAGTTCATCCCGAGTCTGTAGATCCTCTTGAAGTGTCTCTCCCCCTTCGTATAAATCCTATAAAGAAAAACCCGAGTCAAATTGAGGTGTTGGGGGAGTTGAAAATTAAATCCATGCTGTTCTATGTTCGATCGATTGTGTATAGTTTTGGTTGTTGTTATCCTGGGGTCTGAAGAAGATTACAAAATTGTTACCTGTCTTTCGTTACAGTGTTAAGGTTATCATGACTCACTAAGTAGTAATAAAAAACTTTAAAAAAACCAGGGGAGGGGGGGTTAGAACCCATGGCGAGTGGTTGTAAAAATCCAGGCCAGTGTAAAACTTAGTGGCTACAAAAGATTCATCCCAAATATGTATTTATACACCATAGGGGGGTTGGCATGGGCCCCCCCCTGTGACCACAAAAAAAGTTTTTGGGGTGAATTCCCCCCAGCGTGGCCGTGACGAACTCTGCCCCAAATCCCCCCAAAGTCGTCACCATGACCATGCAGAAACAAGCCAAGCATACAGAGAAAGATCAAGTCAGCATGATTCGAACCCCCCGTCTGGGGCTTTTCACGAGTGTGGTTAGCTACGTGAAGCCTTAGACCACTCACCTCCCCAGCGGATCATAGCAAGAGTGAAGGCGTCAAGGTGGGCTGCACTGTTTACCACAAGTGTTCTGTGATCTTGAAAGAATCATAAGGATAAAAGGAACACCATAATATGGTTACTAGCAACGCCCCTTGAAGAGTGGTTTAGATATATATATATATATATATATATATATGATTACATATATCTAATTTTCCATATTTAATCGTACACCTGCGGTTTTAAAGGGATGAGAGACAAAAAAATGGTTTGGTTTATATATCCCTTTCAAGGCTATTGACTACATGAGGGTCATTAAGGCGTTTTCACCCGCACCGCCAGTCAAAATACTTTAATGATTAAAATACTGAAAATTAATTTTTACTATTTTCACTGAGAGATACACACCTCTCAGTGTACATAAAGGGTAACACCTCTCAGTGTACATAAAAAGATAAAACCTTTTAGTGCGTACAAGAGATACACACCTCTCAGTGTACATACACAGAATAAAACCTCTCAGGTACTAAAAGAGATACACACCTCTGTTTCACAGAGATACACACCCTCATGCATACACAGAGATACACACCTTTTAGTGTACAAAACAGAGATAAAACCTCTCAGTGTACATACACAGAGATACACACCCTTTGTGTACATACACAGAATACACACCTCTCAGTACATACACAAAATACACACCTTTTAGTGTACATACACAGAGAACACCCCTCAGTGTTAAAAGAGATACACACCTCTCAGTGTACATACACAAAATACACACCTTTTAGTGTACATACACAGGATACACCCCTCAGTGTACATACACTGGGGATACACATCAACAGGTAGAGTGATATACAGATAGACAGAGAAGAGGCAAGAGCCGGGGACTCACCACCAACAGAAGGACGATGACAACGACTATGATGAAAACAAAATACTTCGTAACCGCTTTAACCCTCATGTTGCAGTAGTAGGTGTTACGTAGCGGTAACAGTAGCAATTACTACCAGGTAACGTGCAGGTACTACCAGGTAACGTAGCAGCAGGTACTACCAGGTAACGTGCAAAAAACGGCTACGGGGAAACCAGCAGGTACCGAACGTAGGCGCAGGGCCACCAGGTAACGTAGCAGGTACTACGTAACGTAGCACCAGGACCCCCGGTAACGTTGCAGCAGGTACCACCCGGAACGCAGCAGCAAGTACCACCAGGAAAGTAGCAGAGGCCCCCCCAGGTAACTGAGGTACTACAAAGTAACGTAGCACCAGGTAACGTTGGGAGGTCCACCAGGTAACGCAGCAGCAGGTACCACCAGGGCCCCTTTCAGAGGTACCACCAGGTAACGCAGCAGCAGGTACCACCAGGTAACGTAGCAGGTACCCCAGGAACGTAGCAGGTACCACCAGGTAACGTAGCAGCAGGTACCACCGGAACGTAAACAGGTACCACCAGGTAACGTAGCAGCAGGTACCACCAGGTAACGTAGCAGCAGGTACCCCAGGTAACGTGCAGCAGGGACCACCAGGTAACGAGCAGCAGGTACCACCAGGTAACGGCAGCAGGTACCACCAGGTAACGGAGCAGGTACCACCAGGTAACGTAGCAGGTACCACCAGGTAACGTAAACAGGTACCACCAGGTAACGTAGCAGCAGGTACCACCAGGTAACGTACACAGGTACCACCAGGTAACGTAGCAGCAGGTACCACCAGGTAACGTAGCAGGGTACCACCAGGTAACTGCAGCAGGTACCACCAGGTAACAGGCAGGTCCACCAGGAAACGCAGCGCAGGTACCACCAGGTAACGTTGCAGCAGGTACCACCAGGTAACGTAGCAGCAGGGGAAACCACCAGGTACCACCAGGTAACGGCAGCAGGTACCACCAGGAACGCAGCAGCAGGTACCACCAGGTAACGTTGCAGCAGGTACCACCAGGAACGTGAGCAGGTACCACCAGGTAACGCAGCAGGGTACCACCAGGAACGTAGCAGCAGGTACCACCAGGTAACGTAGCGCAGGTACCACCAGGAACGTTGCAGCAGGTACCACCAGGTAACGCAGCAGCAGGTACCACCAGGTAACTAGCACAGGTACCCCCAGGTAACGAGCAGGTACCACCAGGTAACGTTGCCAGGTACCACCAGTGGTCACACTAGTAAGGTCCAGTGTACATGTGGGGTGGAGGTGGAAAGTGTTGACTTGCTAATGAATTTTCACAGACACCAGTTGGGGGAGAGCTCTTGATCCGGGAGTTATAGATGGAACCCTTTTTTCACCTTCCTCGGATCAAATATGATTACCCTTTTTCCCGGGCTGCTGTACGACTCCTAGGGATTTAGTGCTTACCCGGGGGAAATTAACAAATTTGTATGTTGAGTGTGTACTCAGCTAGTTGTGACTGCAGGGGGCGATTCACAGCTCCTGACCCCGCCTTTTTGCTGGTCGCTACTAGGTCCACTTTCCTGCTCCATGAGCTTTATCATATGTCTTCTAAAAAATATGTATGGATCCTCCCATTACATCACTCTCCAGTTTTTCCACTTTCCCGACAACCAGACTGAAGAAATTCTTCGTAACATCCCTGTGACTATCTGAGTTCTCAACTTCCAGTTGTGACCCCTTCTTGCCGTGTTCCATTTCTGAAACATTCTATCTTGTCAGTTCCTCTCAGTATTTTATAGTCGTTATCATGTGTCCCTGTCCCTCCTGTCCTCCAGTGTCGTCAGGTTGAGTTCCCTTAACCTTCCTCGTAGGGCATACCTTTTAGCTCCAGGACTAGTCTTGTTACAAACCTTAGCACTTTCCAATTTCTTGACGTGTTTTCCCAGGTGTGGGTGCCATACTGGTGCTAAACCCAATATCCTGAGTACACTGTGTACAGTGTCGCGAATGACTCTTTATTTAGACGCAAACGCTATTCTTAGGTTTGCCAGGCGCCATTTTGCGCAGTTTTCTGTTGATATGCACCTCAGGCGATGTGCCGGTATGATGCTCACCCCAGTACCCTTTTTACTTGAGTGAGTTTTGCGCTTTTGACTTCCTATGCTGTACTCCGTTTGCAGTCTTTTTGCCCTTTCCCCAAACTTTAGTTTAACTTGTGGTTAAACCCGGGAGCCTTTTGATGGACCGGGCTTTCAGCCTGTTTAGATCCCCTGGTTACCTGATCATCTTCCGTATTCTTCTCATTATTGTTACATCGTCTGCGAACAGGACCCCTTTTGAATCTATCCCAGACCTAGAACTGACCCTTGTGGAACCCCACTCAACCCATGCACACCTCATCACGTACCAACCTCGTTGTTTCCTTCCTATCAGGTATTTCCTGATTCATTGCAGTACTTTTTCAACTTTTCCCTGCATACTCCTCTAGCTTTTCAACCAGTCTTTGTGTAGTATTGTACTGAAAGCCTTCTTCAGTCCCAAAAGATGCAGTCTAGCCATCCCTCTTTCTCTTGTCTTACTTGTGTTACCTTATTGTAGAACTCCAGGAGATTTGTGATGGAGGATTTCCCCTTCCCCTATTTGACCCTGTTAAAAGTGTTGCACTTTATAGTCATCTCTTCTCCTCTGACTAGTCCTCCCTCCTCGAACCAGTTTTTTTTTTGACGAACAGTGCAACTCTTCCTTCCCCTCTGTCCCACCCTTTCTTTCCTCAGGATCTGATATCCAGAGGGGAAGGGTCGCATCTGTTATCACCCGTTAGCCAGTCTCTGTAGTCTATGATGTCCGGGGATGCCTCAGTGATTCTTTTTTGCCACTCGTCACTTTGTTTGTTATTCCATCAGTTTTGGGTATCCCTACCTTCAGCTTTTTTCCAGAGCTGTATTCAGGGGGTGGGGGGGGTGGTGCTGGCTGAGGGTGTGGTAGGCAGGGCTGATAGTATGGTAGATTGGTGTTGTGGGGTAATAGTGCGGGGGGGGGAAGGCTGTGGGTGTAGAGGAGGTTTGTCTCTGGTTATTGTATTTGGTTGGTGTGGGGTTGAAGGGTTGAGAGGATGCTGGGGGGTGGTTCTGTGGGCAGGGTTTGTTTTTTCCCCCGAGGCTGTGCTCCCTTGTGTCAGATGTTCTGTTCCCTCTTCCTCCCTTTGCCTTTTTACTTTCGGGAAATAAGAAAGGACCCCAATCGAAATAAGTCACTTTTTCTGACTTTTCTGGGTTATCCTGGAGGGTTTTTTACACATATGCTGCTATGTATGATAATCTATGTAACTGTAGTTGTGTTAATCTGAATAAAGTTACTTTTTACCCTGCGGATCTTGTTTCGTACCATTTCTGTCTTGAATGTCAATTTGAATGGGCGGTTATTTTCCTTGAGTACCACCCAAGTCGGGTTTGTCAGTTGGGTCGTGTCTTCTTGTTACTGCGATGATGTCCAATTTTTCCTTTCCCCTGTCTTCGTCATAGGTCTTCCCCTTTTGCCTCATGGGTCCATAAATAATAAGAACCCTCCCTCTCCTCTTCCTATTTGTTTCCCCCCATATCTCGAGTCGAATGTAATGTCTTCTTTTTTGGGTGTGTGTACCACCAATTTTACTCATCTAATTATGGTTGCAGGGGTCTAGTATAGCTCCCCCTGCCTCTTCACTGGTCGCTACTAGGTCCACTTCTCCCTGCTCCATGGCTTTATCATATCTTCTTTAAAACAGACCTGCCTCCACTACATCACCCCCAAATGTTCCATTCCTAACAACTCTATAACTTTATGACTGTGTGCGTGCGTGTTGTGCGTGTGCGGGGTGTGTGTACTACCTAATTGTGGTTGCAGGGGTCGAGACCAGCTCCTGGCCCCCCCTCTTCGCTGTCCCTACTGGGGCTCTGCTCTCCCCCTCCAGAGCTTTATCATACCTCGTCTTAAAACTAGGGTTCCTGCCTCCACTATATCTTTTCTAGACTATTCCACTTCCTGACTACTCTGTGGCTGAAGAAATGCTTCCTAACATCCCTTTGACTCATCTGAGTCTTCAGCTTCCAGTTGTGCCCCCTTGTTTCTGTATTCGTGTGTGTGTGTGTGTGTGTGTGTGTGTGTGTGTGTGTGTTATTCCCTTTTTCCCACCCTGAATTAAAATTTTTTTAATTTTTCCTTTAAATTTCCCCAAAATTAATTTAACCTTTCCCCCCGGGGGGAATTTTTTTTTTAATTTTATTAAAAAAAATTTCCCCCCCTTCTACCCAAAAAATTTGAAATCCCTCCCCTTTCCCCCCCCCCTTTCTCCTCCCCCTCCTTCTCCTCCCCCTCCCCTTTCCCCCCCCCCTTCCCCCCTCCCCCCCCCCTCCTTTTCCCCTCCCCCCCTCCCCCCCCCTCTTCCCCCCTCCCCTCCCCCCCCCTTTTTCCTCCCTCCCCCCCCCCTCCTCCCCCCCCCTCCTCTTCCTCCCCCTTTCCCAGAGTAAAACCCCCCGGGAAAATATTTCTCTCCATAACTGACGTCGCTGATTATCGCCTCCGGTTAATTTTAAAATTTTAATTAAGTCAGAGTTTTTTTTCTGTCTTAGAAATTTTAAAAAAAAAAACACAAAAAATGTTGAGGGGGGAAATTTTGGCCCCCCGCCTGCCCCCCCGCCTGTCTCCCAAACATATGAAAGCGATCTTTTAATCCCAAATTTTTTTAAATTCCCCCGCCACATTTTTTCGCTTTTGTTCCCCCTGGGGGGGGCCCGGGGGGGGGCTGGGGGGGGCTGGGGGGCCTGGGGGAGCCTGGGGAGCCTTGGTGGGGGGTGCTGGGGGGGGTCACGTACTCAAGGCCCTTGGGGAAATTTTTTTTTGGGGCTGTTGAAGGGGGTCTTTTATCCAGAGAATTAGCTGGACTCTCTAGGCTGGAGATTTCTGTACACTAACTTTCCTTTTAAAGCAGGTGAAACTACACACCTGGAGAATATACACAGAACTTTCACTGCTCGTATAAGTCCTAAAGCACCTAAATTACTGGGAACGGTTGAAGTCCATTGATTTGTACTCCCTGGGAAAACAGGCGACATAGGTACATAAAACATACATTGGAAAACCAGAGGGACTAGCATCAAATTTTGCACACAAACCCTCCCTAAAAAAGAAAATACCGGCAGGGGGGCCCCCCCTATAAAAAGCAGGGAGCCACGAGGATACGTGACAACACAATAAATGTCAGGGGACCAAGACTGTTCAACTCCCCCCGATAGATAAGGAGGTTACCAATAGACCCTGATGTTTGAAGGGGGGCTCTTGATATAGACTACGGGTGCAGCCTAGTAACACATGTGATTGTCCTCTTCCAAGAGGTACCTTTATGCTTGAAAGAGGCTCTTGACCAGAAAATTCTTCTGGCTTCATAGTAACAAATTGGGCTTTTTTCCCTTTGGGAAAGCCTGTCTATGGCTTCAAACTTCAAGGTCGGGTATCAAGGGTGAAGGTAAGCAGTTTGATCCCCCTAGCTTAAAATGATTTTGTGTACACAATTTTTTTTTTGTGTAATTAAAAGATGACAATGACAGGCTGTAAAATGATGTACAATGACAGGCACAATGATGTACAATGACAGGCTGTACAATGATGTACAATGACAGGCTGTCAATGATGTACAATGACAAATGTACAATGTTACTGTACAATGATGTACAAGTTCTGTACAATGATGTACAAAGACATGCTGTACAATGATGTACAATGATAGACTGTACAAGATTAAAAATAGGCTGTACAATGATGTACAATGATAGATCAAAATAGACTGTACAATGATGTACAATGATACTGACAAAGATGTACAATGATAGACTGTACAATGATGTACAATGATAGACTGTACAATGATATACAATGATAGATGTACAATGATGTAGAATGATAGACTGTACAATGATAACAATGCTAGACTGTACAATGATATAAAAGATAGGTTTGATGGACTGTCAATGATGTACAATGATAACTGTAAAATGATGTACAAGATAGACTGTAAAAGATATAAATGATAGACTGTACAATGATGTACAATGATAGACTGTACAATGATATACAATGATAGACTGTACAATGATATACAATGATAGGCTGTACAATGATAGACTGTACAATGATATACAATGATAGACTGTACAATGATGTACAATGATAGACTGTACAATGATATACAATGATAGACTGTACAATGATGTACAATGATAGACTGTACAATGATATACAATGATAGACTGTACAATGATAGGCTGTACAATGATAGACTGTACAATGATATACAATGATAGACTGTACAATGATGTACAATGATAGACTGTACAATGATAGACTGTACAATGATAGGTGGTGAGGTGGAGAAACTGTGGTGGTGAGGTGGAGAAACTCTGGTGGTGAGGTGGAGAAACTCTGGTGGTGAGGTGGAGAAACTATCTGCTGGGTTGAGAGAGAGGGGGAGAGAGAGAGAGAGAGAGAGAGAGAGAGAGAGAGAGAGAGAGAGAGAGAGAGAGAGAGAGAGAGAGAGAGAGAGAGAGAGAGACCCTGGGGCGAGTGTGCTAAACTCTGCTTCTAATTAGCGAGTCTAACTGGCAGTTAATGGTCGTCATGGTTGACCAGCGGCTGTGTCATCATTTAATTGTGTTTTCTCAACAAAGCCGTTATTATCCTTTCTCAAGGCCGAACACATCGTTAATTATACCCTGGCAGCATGCGACACCAAACAATACCAGGGCCACGTCTGGCACACCCACACACACATATAGGGATGTTAGGAAGTATTTCTTCAGCCTTAGAGTTGTTAGGTAATGGAATAATCTGGAGAGTGAAGTAGTGGAGGAATTATCCATATAAAGCTTTAAGAAAGGTACGATATGAAGATGAATTGTCCAAGAAGAATGGTGAATTGAAAGAACGAATAGCAGAGGCAAGT
Organism: Cherax destructor; assembly: GCA_009830355.1. Lineage (NCBI taxonomy): Eukaryota > Metazoa > Arthropoda > Malacostraca > Decapoda > Parastacidae > Cherax > Cherax destructor. Next base: position 31,757 of record WNWK01022751.1, read on the forward strand.
CCAGATATCGTAGCTATCACAGAGACAAAACTAAGTGAAATAATAACAGACACCATAGTTCCAGCAGGATATCAATATGGAAAGACGGAGGAAGCAGAGGGGTGCACTACTTTCGGAAATCAGTGGAGCTTACAAGAGACGAGATGGATAAGCAGACAGGAGGCAACGAGTTCCAAAGGGCACAAACAAAACTGTGCAACTCGAAGGAACAGTATAAATTTAACCCCTGCATAACTTAAGGGGCCAAGACACGAATATGAAGACAACAACA
>WNWK01022752.1:0-32027 GCA_009830355.1 Cherax destructor
GCTTCACACACGGAGGCCCGGGTTCGATTCCCGGCAGGGTGGAAACATTTCGACGGTTTCCTTACACCTGTTATCCTGTTCACCTAGCAGCAAATAAGTACTTGGATGTTAGGAGACTGGAGTGGGTCGCATCTTGGGGGACAAAATTGAGGACCCCAATGGAAATAAGACAGACAGTCCTCGATGACGCACTGACTTTCGTGGGTTATCCTGGGTGGCTAACCCTCCGGGGTTAAAAATCCAACCAAAATCTTATCTTATCTCTTATCTTATCTTAATGGAGTCTACCTGGAGTCTACCTGGAGAGAATTCCGGGGGTCAACGCCCCCGCGGCCCGGTCTGTGACCAGGCCTCCTGTTGGACCAGAGCCTGATCAACCAGGCTGTTACTGCTGGCCGCACGCAGTCCAACGTACGAACCACAGCCCGGCTGATCAGGTACCGACTTGAGGTGCCTGTCCAGTGCCTGCTTGAAGACAGCCAGGGGCTTGTTGGTAATCCCCCTGATGTATGCTGGGAGGCAGTTGAACAATCTTGGGCCCCTCACACTTATTTTGTTGTCCCTCAACGTGCTAGTGGCACCCCTGCTCTTCATTGGGGATGTTACATCGCCTCCGAGTCTTTTGCTTTCGTAAGGAGTGATTTTTGTGTGCAAGTTTGGTACTAAGCCCTCGAGAATTTTCCATGTGTATATAATAATGTATCTTTCCCGCCTGCGTTCTAGAGAGTACAGGTTTAGGAACTTCAAGCGTTCCCAGTAGTTGAGGTGGTTTATTGCACTTATGCGTGCGGTGAAGGTTCTCTGCACATTTTCAAGGTCAGCAATTTCACCCGCCTTGAAAGGTGCAGTTAGTGTGCAGCAATATTCCAGCCTAGATAGAACAAGCGATCTGTAAAGTGTCAACATGGGCTTGGCATCCCTGGTTTTGAAGGTTCTCATTATCCATCCTGTCATTTTTCGAGCAGATGCCATTGCTACATTGTTATGGTCATTGAAGGTGAGATCCTCTGACATGATCACTCCCAGGTCTTTGACATTAGTTTTTCGCTCTATTGTGTGGTTGGAATTTGTTTTGTACTCCGATGAGATTTTAATATCTTCACGTTTTCCATATCTGAGTAATTGAAATTTCTCATCATTGAACTTCATATTGTTTTCTGCAGCCCATTTAAAGATTTGGTTTATGTCTGCTTGGAGTCTTGCAGTGTCTTCAACGGTGGACACTGTCATACAGATTCGGGTGTCATCTGCAAAGGAAGACACAGCACTGTGGCTTATATCCCTGTCAATGTCTTATATGAGGATGAGGAATAGGATGGGAGCAAGTACTGTGCCTTATGGAACAGAGCTTTTCACAGTAGCTGCCTCAGACTTTACTCTGTTGACTACTACTCTTTGTGTTCTACGTGTTAGGAAATTATAGATCCATCTACCCACTTTTCCTGTTATTCCTTTATCACGCATTTTGTGTGCTATTACACCATGGTCACACTTGTCAAAGGCTTTTGCAAAATCTGTGTATATAACATCTGCATTCTGTTTATCTTCTAGAGCATCCAGGACCTTGTCGTAGTGGTCCAGTAGTTGGGACAGACAGGATCGGCCTGCTCTAAACCCATGCTGTCCTGGGTTGTGCAATTGATGGGTATCAAGATGGGTGGCGATCTTGCTTCTTAGAACCCTTTCAAAGATTTTTATGATATGGGACGTTAGCGCAATTGGTCTGTAGTTCTTTGCTATTGCTTTACTCCCCCCTTTGTGGAGTGGGGCTATGTCTGTTGTTTTTAGTAGCTGCTGGACGATCCCAGTGTCCATGCTCCCTCTCATAGGATGTTAAAAGCATGTAATAGGGGCTTCTTGCAGTTCTTGATGAACACAGAGTTCCATGAGTCTGGGCCTGGAGCGGAGTGCATGGGCATGTCATTTATTGCCTTTTCGAAGTCATTTGGCGTCGTGATGATGTCAGAAAGGTGTCGTGTCAGTATCATATGTACACTTGTGTAGTGTACCAGCATTCATCCTAGTTATACAGCTGGTCCCTTTGCGTGTGACGTCACGATACCCGCTGACGTCAGAGGCTCAGCGCATGTGCATAGCCACGCATAGGCGTACCCTCTCACAAGTGATAGACATACAAGCTGAACGGACGGGGGCTGGGATCTCTCCTTCACATACTGTAAATATACCGTAACCATCCTACAAGGAGTGTCTTTGACAACCTATATATCTCTCCCAAGACCCACCCGATAAGTGGTGACAGCGGTGTGCCGTAATTTTTATCGATTACGCTGTTATAGAGAGATAGACGACGACAAGCAAGCAAACAGCCTTGTGCCTCCAGAAACCACGCTACCAGCTACCTACATCCACGCTAACAGCTACCTACATTCAAGAAGTCTACAATATCTACAGTATCTCCTGGTCAGCTAAGTGCTTCATATGTTAATTTGTTAAAACCTACGAGGGGTTGACCCGGGTTTTGCAAATTCTGAACGAGTAAGCCAGTTTGTGAGGGGAGAGTACCATATCCAGCCAGTAAGCCACCACCAGTTACGTCAGCCTAGGCTTAAGCCAGCTTCTACCTTGCTGTGCTAATTTGTTACAAGATCTCAAGCCAGTCAATCTGTGTGAAAATATTCTACTAAGCCAGCAAGCCACTCAGCTGTCTGAGAAGTAAGCCACGTGAGTTCAGTTCACACATTTTACCGCCCTTGTACTACAGTGTATTGCTGTTCTGAGTGACAATACCATCCCTGTGGTATCCTGGGTTATTCAAGCCACCCTGGGTTAAATTCATATAAACGGCGTAAGCCACAGGCGCGCGCGGGAAGCGGTGTAGGCCCACCAAGCCCCCACTACCCCACCACCACCCATGCTAAAGCAGACGCCTTGACCACGTGTCTCCACCCCCACACAAAGCATTAAGTGTGGATTATTTCACCCTTAACTGGGTCCTGCAAGCAGTTTATTGGCTACAAATCAGGTCGAGCGTCCTGAGTGTGTTTCTTCTGGACTGTTGTGCCAACTTTAGAAAACCTGGTTCGTAGTTCGTCGGTTTATGCACATTACTTCTAAATATCTGCGCGAGTGGACCAAACCACCATCCTCCACCACCATCCTCCACCACCATCCTCCACCACCACTATACCACGCTGCAGTCAACGATTTCCACCCTAGAGACATTTACTGTGTTGTTTTTTTATTTTTCAGATAATCTAGAGACAATTTCGTGTGTTGAGACAATTTTTGCCAGTTGAAATTTTGAGTTATCCTGGGAAGTGTTCTGTGTTAAATTAATTATTTGCATTAATTTTTTATTTCACTAGTATTGTCTCTTGTTAATTATTGCGTTATAATTTCTGTGAGTTTCGTTGTGTTACCAAGTATGCAGTAAGTACAGATTTGGTAAAGTTATCTACTGTTCCAATATTCCACCAAGTAGTAATTTTAAAAAAAAATTTCCCCCAGCATTGTCCACGTGTTGCTTAATTTATTTTTCTTGTTAATTTTTGTTTTCCACCAAGTGTTCTATCCCAGAGTTATTATTTTTATTCCTTTACCCTTGTTTGTTAATGTTAATTGTGTAATTAATTAATTTTGCTTGCCCCCAGTAACTAGATATTGTTTTCTCCTCCAAGCAATTTTTAACCTTTTACCAGTAATGTCCCTGCTAATTCTTATGTGTTGCAGTCAGTAATTCTTCCCATTGCACCCAATATTGTTTTGTGTACTTGTTCTTTTTTGTATAGTGCTAATGTGCCTTCATTTTGCAGACTAGAGAAATAATTTACTGAAGATATTATTTTGCTCCAATAATTATATATATAGTCAACAAGAGCATGACTTTGTATATACAGTAAGTTAACTGTTCTGTGCCTTTGATGAGTATCTTCCAGCTAATGTAAGTGTTAAAACCATTTTATTGTCATTAATTTTTCATTTGTTTTCATGTGTTGTTGAACAAATTCACTCTTAAGTTTGATTAAAGTCAGTGTTCTTAGTAAATTGTTTAGTAACTGTTTCATTGAGTTACTTTGCTTTGCTTGCAATTAAGATTAAGAGTGTTCAAACTATTTTAATTCTAATATCTTTGTGTTGTGTGCAAATAATTTACCCCAGTGTGATTTTTTTTCAATCAATCATTCCTGAAACTGATTTTGTGTAAATTAAATTTGCCAGTATTCAATTTTTGTTTTATCAATTTTGTTGTGTTTAATTGCTCTAGTAACTTGTCATTTCCTAAGAGTAATAAGTAATATTCCAGTGAACTTTCTAAGTGATTCAAGCAGTAAAGTTACTTTAATTTTTGTCAGTGAATAATTCTATTGAATTGTTTTATCAGATTGTTGCTATTGCCATAACCATTATTGAATTCTTTTAATTAGTCGTGCATTTCATTCTTTTAATGTGTTGCAATATTTGTTGATATTTAAACGAAAAGAAAACTCATTTTGCAGTTAGCTCAAGTAAAGCTAGATTGTTCTTATTTTAGTGTGTTGAATTTTCTTGCCAAGTCAATTTTCAGTGAGTTATCTTTTCTTTAGTGTTATTGTGCAATTATCCGTGTTACTTATGCAGAATAGTTAATAATTCTACCAGTTAAGCTATATTGTGCTGTATACTTGTGTAAATTTTGCTTTCATTTCAATTCTCATTCAATTGCTTGAAGTCATGTCACAAGTAAAGTCAAGTAGTAATGTGTTTGCTGCCAGTCAAGGCATTGAAGTTCAAGTAACCGTGTGCGATAATACTGTGTGTACTGCTATTCAGAGCCATAATGATAACGAATCAGTGAAAAGTTCTTATAGTCCCTTAATGATTGAAAGACAGTCTCTAGCCTTTGAGCAATGTGTTTGTTCTTCCAGCTTGTATCAGAGATTTGCCAGAGTGATGCGGAATGTGTTCTATTTGTTAACGTTGCCGAGCGGTCAAGACACTAGTATTACTGTCACTCCTGTCTGGAATCCTGCCCCTGCAATATCTTGCATGCAAGATAGCGTTCAGATGCCTAGGGTGCCGGAGGTATCCCGGACCGCCTTGATTACTGAGTCTATCCTTGCAATGTTGCTAGTTCTGTGGCACTCTCATAAAAAAATCATTTAGGTTTTCGATTTTCAGTCTGGTTAGTTGCTCGCTAAAGACTGAGTCATACTGGGATTTAAGTAACTCACTCATTTCCTTGCTGTCATCTGTGTAGGACCCATCCGGTTTAAGTAGGGGCCCAATACTGGTTGTTGTTCTCGACTTTGATTTTGCATAGGAAAAGAAATACTTAGGGTTTCTTTCAATTTCATTTATGGCTCTTAGTTCTTCCCGTGTCTCTTGATTCCTATAGGATTCCTTTAGTTTTAATTCAATGTTTGCTATTTCTCTGACTCTGACTCTGACTAGTGTCAACAATATTTCCTGAGGCATCATCCCCTTTTGTTCCATCTCCAGCAGTATCGCTATTTTTACCTCTGTGAATTATATAGCGTTGTCTTTACCTGTTTCATCACCAGGGCCATTATCTCCATTTGGTGCACTGTCCTCCAAGACAACACCAGCACCCTCTGGTGCACTGTTTTCCAGGACAACACCAGCACCCTCTGGTGCACTGTCCTCCAGGACAACACCAGCTCTGTGCTGTCCTCAGGACAAACCGCCTCTGTGCACTGTCTCCAGGACAACCAGCCCTCTGGTGCCTGTCCTCAGACAACCCGCCTCTGGTGCACTTCTCAGACAACACACCTCTGGTGCATGTCTAGACAACACCAGCCCTCTGGTGCACTGTCCTCCAAGACAACACCAGCCTCTGTGCACTGTCCTCAGACACACCAGCCTCATTCTTCCTCAGACAACCCGCCCCTGTGCTGTCTCAGACAACACACCTCTCCTGTTCCAGACAACCCAGCCTCGGGCACTGTCTCAGCAAACAGCCTCTGTCTGTCCTCCGACACACACACCGTGCATTCCCAGACACAGCACCTCTGGTGCTTCCTCAGACAACACTGCACTGTGCACTGTCCTCCAGACAACACCCACTCTGTGCACTGTCCTCAGACAACACACCCTCTGGTGCACTGTCCTCAGACACACCGCCCCTCGGTGCACTGTCCTCAACACACACCTGGTGCACTGTCTCAGACAACACCACCTCGTGCTGTCCTCGACAACACCAGCACCTCTGGTCACCCAGTACCTCAAGACAACCCTCTGGGCACTGTCCCAGACAACACCCCTCTGTGCACTGTCCTCAGACAACCAGCCCTCGCACTGTCCCAGACAACACCAGCCCTCTGGTGCACTGTCCTCAGACAACACAGCACCTCTGGCATGTCCTCCAAGACAACACCAGCCTCTGGTGACTGTCCTCAAGACAACACCACAGCCTCTGGTGCACTGTCCTCCAGACAACACCAGCCTCGGTCACTTCCTCCAAGACACACCCACTCTGGTGCACTGTCTCAGACAACACCAGCACCTCTGGTGCATGTCCTCAAGACAACACACACTCTGGTCACTGTCCTCAAGACAACACAGCACCTCTGGTGCACTGTCCTCCAGACAACACAGCCCTCTGGTGCACTGTCTCAGAAACACCAGCCCTCTGGTGCACTGTCTCCAGACAACACCAGCCCTCTGGTCACTGTCCTCAGACACACCACACCTCTGGTGCACGTCTCTCAGACAACACAGCACCCTGGTGCACGTCTCCAGACAACACCACTCTGGTGCACTGTCCTCCAGACAAACCAACACCTGTGCACTGCTCAAACAACACCAGCCCTCTGGTGCACTGTCCTCCAGACAACACACAGCCTCTGGTGCACTGTCCTCAGACAACACACACCTTGGTGCATGTCCTCCAGACAACACCAAAGCCCTGCACTGTCCTCCAGACAACACCAGCATTCTGGTGACTGTCCTCAGACAAACCAGCACCTCTGGTGCACTGTCCTCAGACAAACACACTCTGGTGCACTGTCCTCAACATCAGCCTCTGGTGCACTTCCTCCAGACAAACCGCACTCTGGTGCACTGTCCTCAAGACAACACCACACCCCTGTGCACTGTCCTCAAAACAACACCACACCTCTGGTGCCTGTCCTCCAAGACAACACCAGCACCTCTGTGCACTGTCCTCAAGACAACACAGCCCTCTGGTGCTGTCCTCCAGACACACAGCACCTCGTGCACTGTCCTCAAGACAACCACAGCCTCTGTGCACTGTCCTCAAAACAGCCCTCTGGTGCACTTCTCAGACAACAGCTCTGTCAGTCTCAGACACACAGGTGCACTGTCTCCAGGACAACACCAGCCCTCTGGTGCACTGTCCTCCAGACAACACCACACCTCTGGTATGTCTAGACAACACAGCACCTCTGGTCACTGTCTCAGACACACACACTGGTATGTCCTCAGACAACAGCTCTGTACTGTCCTCAGACAAACCAGCACTCTGGTGCATGTCCTCAGACAACACCAGCCTCTGGTCACTGTCCTCCAAGACAACACCACAGCTCTGGTGACTGTCCTCAAGACAACACCACGCCTCTGGTGACTGTCCTCAAGACAACACCACACCTCTGGTGCACTGTCCTCCAGACAACACAAGCCTCTGGTGCACTGTCCTCAGAAACACCAGCACCTCTGGTGCACTGTCCTCAGACAACACCACACCTCTTGCACTGTCTCCAGACAACACCAGCACCTCTGGTGCACTGTCTTCAAGACAACACCAGCACCTCTGGTGCACTGTCCTCCAGACAACACAGCACCTCGGTGCACTGTCCTCAGACAACACCAGCACCTCTGTGCACTGTCCTCCAAGACAACACCAGCAGCCTCTGGTGCACTGTCCTCCAAGACAACACCACAGCCTCTGGTGCACTGTCCTCAAGACAAACACAGCCTCTGGTGCACTGTCTCCAAGACAACACCAACAGCCCTGGTCACTGTCCTCCAAGACAACACCAGCAGCCTCTGGTGCACTGTCCTCCAAGACAACACCAGCCTCTGGTGCATGTCCTCCAAGACAACACCAGCACCTCTGGTCACTGTCTCCAAGACACACAGCACCTCGTGCACTGTCCTCAAGACAACACCAGCACCTCTGGTGCACGTCCTCCAAGACAACACCAGCACTCTGGTGCACTGCTCCAGACACACAGCACCTCTGGTGCACTGTCCTCAGACAACACCAGCACTCTGGTGCACTGTCTCCAGACAACACCAGCCCTCTGGTGCACTGTCCTCAAGACAACACCAGCAGCCTCTGTGCACTGTCCTCCAGACAACACCACACCTCTGGTGCACTGTCCTCCAAGACAACACCAGCAGCTCGTACTGGGTTCTCAAGAAAACCACACTCTGTGCACTGTCTCAGACAACACCAGCAGCCTCTGGTGCACTGTCCTCCAAGACAACACCAACAGCCTCTGGTACTGCTTCCAAGACAAACCAACAGCCTCTGTGCACTTCCTCCAAGAAAACAGCAGATCTGGTGCACTGTCCTACAAGACAACACCAGCAGCCTCTGGTGACTGTCTCAAGACAACACCAACAAATCTGTCACTGTCTAAAAACATTAAGCCTCTGTCACTCTCTCCAAGACATACCTCAGCTTCTGGTGCACTTCTTCAAGACAAAGCACCTTTGCACTGTCTCAAGACAACACAACAGCCTCTGGTGCTCTGTCCTCCAAGACAACACCAGCACCTCGGTACTGCCTCAAGACAAACCAGCACTCTGTGCACTGTCTCAGACAACACCAACACTCGGGACTGTCTCAGACAAACCAGCATCTGGTCACTTCTCCAAGACAAACTGCAGCTGTACTTTCCAAGACAACACTGCAGTTGGTGCATGTCTCAAGACAACACAAGCACTTCTGTGCACTGTCTCAGACAAACCAGCTATCTGTCACTGTCTTTAAGACAATACCAGCACCTCTTTGCACTTCCTCCAAGACAACACTGCAGCTTGGTACGTCCTCCAGACAATCACACTCGTACTGTCTCAAGTCAACCCACAGCCTTGTGACTGTCTCAGACAAATACCAAGCCTTGGTGCACTGTCTCAACACAACACACAGCCTCTGTGCATGTCCTCAAGACAAACCAGCAGCTCTGGTGACTGTCTTAAGAAAACAGCCCCTGGTGTGTCTCAAGACAACCAACAGCTTTTGCATGTCCAAGACAAACCAGCTCGGCACTTCTCAAGACAACACCAACAGCTCTGGTACTGTCTCCAGACAACACCAGCCTCGGTGTCTGGTGCACTGTCCTCCAATACAACAACAACAGCCTCTGGTGCACTTCCTCCAAGACAACAAACAGCCTCTGTGCACTGTCCTCCAAGACAACACCAACAGCCTCTGGTGCACTGTCCTCCAAGACAACACCAATAACCTCTATGCACTGTCCTCGAAGACAACACCAGCAGCCTCTGGTGCACTGTCATTCAAGACAACACTAGCAGCCTCTGGTCACTGAATCCTAGACAAAACAACAGACTCTGGTGACTGTCCTCAAGACAAACCAGCAGTCTCTGGTGCACTGTCCCTTTCCAAGACAACACCAACAGCCTCTGGTGCATTGTCCTCCAAGACAACACCAGCACCCTCTGGTGCATTGTCCTCCAAGACAACACCAGCACCCTCTGGTGCACTGTCCTCCAGGACAACATCAGCACCCTCTGGTGCACTGTCCTCCAGGACAACATCAGCACCCTCTGGTGCACTGTCCTCCAGGACAACACCAGCACCCTCTGGTGCACTGTCCTCCAAGACAACACCAGCACCCTCTGGTGCATTGTCCTCCAGGACAACACCAGCACCCTCTGGTGCACTGTCCTCCAAGACAACACCAGCACCCTCTGGTGCATTGTCCTCCAAGACAACACCAGCACCCTCTGTTGCATTGTCCTCCAAGACAACACCAGCACCCTCTGTTGCATTGTCCTCCAAGACAGTCCCTTCCAACCCATCCAATTTATTTTCCCAGCTGTTTTACAAGGCTGCCATGTTTTTTAAGAAGGATATTTTGTTGGTGTTATTGTCTTTTAATATAGATGTAATTTTCTCCCACAGGTGTGTCTCGTTTGGGCAGACCCAAAAACATTTTTCTGATTTTATATCATGACCCATGAAACCATTTACCACAGAAATTGCATGCAATCCAAGCGTGACTTCGTCTGTTACTCGTTTTGCAGACTACACAGCTTTTCATGATGGTGGTCTGTTGCATGCAAAGAGTACGTTACAATTCGGTGTATGTCACACTCCCATATAAGCTGCCTCCCAACCAGCGAACCGGGTGCTAAGGGTTTAACGATTATTAGGGTACTTGTCATTAAATCAGTCCCTTGGTTCATTGACCAATCACAGGAGAGCCTGCCAAATGTTGAGGCTATGTGGTTCACTTGCAGTCAGCATTTGCCAGACTTGCCTGCCTGCTGGTTGAGTACGGTGCTCTCTCTCTCTCTCTGGTTTTTGCTTTTGCCATTCTGTCATTGTCGTGTGGTACACTTACTATTCAATCTCTGTACATAGTGTACATAAGTGTACATACTTGTTTATATCTGGCAAATTATATCTGGTGAAGGAAATACAAGTTATAGTCTATTTGCTGAGTTTGTTTTTACTCCAAAACCCATTACGACCAGGTTACAGGCCATTCATAACTTGAGTTCATATGGGAAGCTCTGTCCGGGAGCTGGAGCTGGAGCTGAAGCTAGAGCTGGTCGTTGTATCACTATTGCCTTTTGTATTGCCTGTCAATCTTGCAATAGCACAGTTGTACTGTGCTATTGCTGCTTGTTGTGTGCATTGCAAAAAGTGTGTTACAGTGGATTATGCCACCAACATGGGTGAGGCAGTTGGTGTCTGAATATACTCTCCTAAATAAATTTGCCCAAACAATCTCTACAGGGTTGTTGGCAAATTGCTCATTCCATTGCCATAGAATATCAACAAACTATCACTGCTGCGCAGCTTCGTGACATTATTTATACCAAATTAAGGGTTGAAGCAACTATGGCGCACCAAACTGAGGTATCTCTTGGTACAGGAGCTGTTAATCTCCAATCTCCTCTTAGGTTCCTCTGTAATGTGGGAGGGCTAACACCAGAGCAATCAGACCAGCTGTTTCGTGAAGCAGCTGGTGCACTGGGTTTGTCTCCGGGTGAGTCAGCTTCTTTGGCGCTTGAGTTAGCTAAACTCAATCTCAAAACAACCAGAGAGCAGCGAGCATTTGCTAAAGAGGAGTTTGATGGAGAGAAGTAGAGGAGGCAATTTAAGCAGACTGTGGGTGACTAGCGTGCAAAAAAAACAGTGCCATTAGTACCTCGCTTTATCGAGTCTGAGCCTGAACAGTTTTTCCGAGGAATTTGAAAAGCAGACTTGAGCATTGAGGTGGCCTGGGGAGCATTGGGCAGCACTGGTGCATACAGCATTGTACGGCAAAGTACAAGAGTTCACAGCTGTATTAAATAATGAAGAATTTGCTGATTATCGGGTAGTTAAAACAACCATTCTTGGAGCATATCAGTGTATTCCCGCCAAGTACAGGAGGGAATTCAAATTGTGCAAGCGTCAGCTGGGTCAGCCTCATGTAGACTTTGTAAGGCAGCAGTCAAAAAACTTCACCAAATGGTATAAAGCGAGTTCTATAACCTGCTGGAATCCGTTAGACCAGAGGTTTAGAGTCTTTCTTGAAGATCATTCGTTGACCACTGCATTGGAAGCAGTCGGGCTGGCTGACACTTTTGAGGCTAACAACATTAGGGTCTTGCATATTGCTGGCAAGGAAAACGTGCTGGCAGATTCTCTTTCCCGTGTTTAATTTAATGAGCTAAGCTACCCATATGGGTAGCTTAGCTCATTTTCCCCCCTTTATAAAAATGTGTTTTTAATGATAGTGTTTTTTTTTTTTTTAGTGAGGGGACATTCTGCTGCCGTCCACAGGTGTCTTGAACCAACATTAGCCCTACTGTCTGCTGTTTCCCTCTAGGATAGAGTTTGACTTTAAGTCTCGAGAAAAGTTGAGCCCTATCTAAAGAGTTGGATGGTTGAGAGGAAAGGCGGTTCCTGTGTTGTTCAGAACCATGGCGGCACGCTACCCATGGAGGTGGAAGTCTAGTCCTGGCTATTAGAGCCCTTTTGGGGTGGGGGTGTAGCATACAAAGAGTATGTTGCAATTTATTCGGCGTGTGTCACACTCCCATACAGGCTGCCTCCCAACCAGCAAACCGGGTTTACCTGAAGTTTACCTGGAGAGGGTTTCGGGGGTCAACGCCCCCCACGGCTCAGTCTGAGACCAGGCCTCAGGCCAGGGTGCTAAGGGTTTAACAATCAATATTTTACTCATTGTTAAATCAGTACCTTGATTATGTAATAATATTGGTAGAATTACCGACAATATGTTAAGTAAAATGACACAACTGCAACTAATGTGACATTTTATTGTGGCAACGTTTCGCTCTCTAGGAGCTTTTTCAAGCCGTTACGGCTTGAAAAAGCTCCTGGAGAGCGAAACGTTGCCACAATAAAATGTCACATTAGTTGCATTTGTGTCCTTTTACTTAACAAAAAGGATTATGCCCAGGGGCTGCGCCAGGATATTCATACTGGGGGTGGGTGGGTGTTTGGTAGCTTAGGGGTGGCTAAGTCGCTTAGCCACCCATCTGGTTGGATGGAGGAGCTAAGACACCTTTTTTAAAGCAGTGTTTTTATTACTGTTTTATCTGGGAAGCTTTGGGAAAAGCTATGGAAATTTTTGAAGGTCCTCAGGCCTTCCCTTGGCACAGCCACTCATGACACCATAAGTTTACACTGTTTAGGTAACATTTGAAAGTTTAATGAAATTGTTAAAAAAAATAGGCATTAGAAAAAAAAATAGGCTATCAGAAGAATGCTTCTAATGATAGCCTTCAAACTTTTCATGATGATGGTCTTTATCAAAAGAAAACTTGGCTTTCACTTATGTAAATTTGAAATTGCCAGTTATATTACATAAATTGGTTTGCATGTAATAACTAGAAAATACCTTTTCTGAAAGGTCGGCTTCAAACACTATAACGTTGGTGTTTCTTAATTTGAAGTATTTTTGTATTAAATTTCGGTTTCTGTGTAATAATTTGCAAATTTTATAGATTTTTTAAATAATTTCTGTATGACCTCTGTGGTTTAGCGCTTCTTTTTGATTATAATAATTTAAATAATTTGGATTCCCTTTCCCTGTTCTAGTTGACTTTCTCTACAATCCTCTTAGGATTGTAGAGAAAGTCAACTAAAGTCAGTACCTGACCAGCCGGGGTGTAGTTCGTACGTAGGGATGCGTGCGGCAAACGGTAACAGCCTGGTTGATCAGGCCGTGATCCACCATGAGGCCTGGTCACAGACCGGGCCGCGGGGACGTTGACCCCCGAAAACTCTCCAGGTGTACTCCAGATATATGATGACTTGTGAATGCCTTTTCTGATTCCCTTCAAATCTTCTATTGAACTAAATTATCAACTTATGCCGCACTCTGCACTATTCCAGTCGCGTTCATTGAGCACAGGGGACTGGGATTATGGACTACGGAGATACCTTTCTCGGATCACTCGATCGAAATATAATTATTTCTTTCAATAACAACTCTATCATACAATTTATCCAGTATACTGAAAATGTTTATTCCCTTCTAACTCTTGCACTCTCTCTTATTCATTTTTTTAATTTTTTATACAAAGGAGCTACGATGTGCCAGTCTCTAGTTCCTGTCTTCCCTTCCATGAATATATTGAACAAATGCACCAACCACTCCAAAACTATATCACGTCCTGCTTTGAACATCTCTGTCTTACTCCTATCTGTCCACTGTCTCACGCACCTTACATTCTACCCACTGTCTCACCCACCTTTCACGCACTCGAAATGAAAAAAAAACAATGGCATCTCCTGCCCCTTCTCCACGACACCCATTGTTAACAGAACTTAGTGTGACTAATTACAATATAAAATCTGTTAGTTTGTGGTTGATAATGATAGGAGGATTCAGGTCATTTAATTAATACTCACTACCTTCCATATCATAATTTATGAAAGCCTTAAAGAGTAAACTATAATTTCTCATTAATATTATGACGCCAGAGTCCACTTTTCATTGGTTCTTCTCTGGAACAGTGGATGACGTCATGGATTTATTGTCCAAATTTATTAATATGTAATAAGAGAGAGCTGGGAAATATATTTTCCACGGGTAGATTATTTTCAGTTTGTTTACTAGTATAACATGACACACTCACGGAATATATAAAAAAAAAAAGTAAATATTAAATCATTTGCTCTAACTTGTAGTATTTTTCACTTGCGCCAGAATAGAATTGAGACATTTAACCGGGTACTGGCGAACTGCCTTTTAAAATAAATGTTTCACGTAGTGGATATTAATTGTTTTTGTCAGTGACATTATCACATGATCATGGAATCAGAAATATCAGGTGAGAAAACTATTGCAATTTTGTGATACTCTTATGATGGAGCATAAGATGCCCTCAGTATTGACTCAAGGAACTGGACCTGTCCTTCACCTTCGCTGGATCTAACTTGATTGTCTACCATTCCCCAAACACTCTATGATCTCTACGGGTTTAGTGCTTGCCCTTTACAACAACAACAATGAAGTGATTCGGAAAATTTTCCAACGGTCATTGTATACCTGTTTCTGGTGACTATTAGTACGCGTTAGAGTCTGTATTTAAACCCTTTAGTTATTCGTTTCTCTTAAGATTAGTGTTCATTCTTCTACTTATTGCTTCTCTCCTTCTTAAAGTGGACTGTTATATGTTTGTATATCTGTACTTGTCTGTATTCTTGCGATTATTTATCAGTAACATGTCAGTTTGTTTGTGTTTTTATTTGGTTATTTATAGATAATACACGATAATCCTTAATCTACATAGAAAGAGATACAATAGTTTTCACATATACAGTAGTTCTCAGCAGATAATAAACATAAGAACATAAGAAAGAAGGAACACTGCAGCAGGCCTACTGGCCCATGCGAGGCAGGTCCAAGTCTCCAACAGGTTTAAGCCAATGCCCCGACCCAGCCAGGTCAGGTTACATTCACTTAAGGAAGGAGCATTGCATCTGACCTAGTAGCACAAGCTAGTCAGAACCAACTCTCACCCACCCGCACCCCACCTGGAGTTAACCCTCTCCAGGTAGTCAGGTTACTTCCACTTAAGGAATTAGTACGGCATCCGACCTAGTAGCACAAGCTAATCAGGTCCAACTCACACCCACCCACACCCACTCATGTATTTATTTAACCTATTTTTAAAACTACACAACGTCCCAGCCCCTATGACGGTACTCGGGAGTTTGTTCCACTCATCCACAACTCTATTACCAAACCAGTGCTTTCCTATATCCTTCCTGAATCTGAACTTTTCCAACTTGAAACCATTGCTGCGAGTCCTGTCTTGGCTGGATATTTTCAGCACGCTATTTACATCTCCTTTATTTATTCATGTTTTCCATTTATACACCTCAATCATATCCCCCCTAATTCTACACCTTTCTAGAGAGTGCAGATTCAAGGCCCTCAGTCTATCCTCATACAACAGTTCTCAGCAGATACAGTAGTTCTCAGCAGATACAACAGTTCTCAGCAGATACAACAGTTCTCAGCAGATACAACAGTTCTCAGCAGATAAAACAGTTCTCAGCAGATACAACAGTTCTCAGCAGATACAGTAGTTCTCAGCAGATACAACAGTTCTCAGCAGATACAGCAGTTCTCAGCAGATACAGTAGTTCTCAGCAGATACAACAGTTCTCAGCAGATACAGTAGTTCTCAGCAGATACAGTAGTTCTCAGCAGATACAGTAGTTCTCAGCAGATACAACAGTTCTCAGCAGATACAGTAGTTCTCAGCAGATACAACAGTTCTCAGCAGATACATCAGTTCTCAGCAGATAAAACAGTTCTCAGCAGATACAACAGTTCTCAGCAGATACAGTAGTTCTCAGCAGATACAACAGTTCTCAGCAGATACAACAGTTCTCAGCAGATACAGTAGTTCTCAGCAGATACAGTAGTTATCAGCAGATACAACAGTTCTCAGCAGATACAGTAGTTCTCAGCAGATACAGTAGTTCTCAGCAGATACAGTAGTTCTCAGCAGATACAGTAGTTCTCAGCAGATACAACAGTTCTCAGCAGATACAGTAGTTCTCAGCAGATACAACAGTTCTCAGCAGATACAACAGTTCTCAGCAGATACAGTAGTTCTCAGCAGATACAACAGTTCTCAGCAGATACAACAGTTCTCAGCAGATACAGTAGTTCTCAGCAGATACAGTAGTTCTCAGCAGATACAACAGTTCTCAGCAGATACAGTAGTTCTCAGCAGATACAGTAGTTTTCAGCAGATAAAATAGTTCTCAGCAGATAAAATAGTTCTCAGCAGATACAGTAGTTCTCAGCAGATACAGTAGTTCTCAGCAGATACAGTAGTTCTCAGCAGATACAGTAGTTCTCAGCAGATAAAATAGTTCTCAGCAGATAAAATAGTTCTCAGCAGATACAGTAGTTTTCAGCAGATACAACAGTTCTCAGCAGATACAACAGTTCTCAGCATATACAGTAGTTCTCAGCAGATACAGTAGTTCTCAGCAGATACAACAGTTCTCAGCAGATACAGTAGTTTTCAGCAGATACAGTAGTTCTCAGCAGATACAGTAGGTCCCAGCAGATACAGTAGTTCTCATCAAATACAGTAGTTCTCAGCAGATACAGTAGTTCTCAGCAGATACAGTAGTTCTCAGCAGATACAGTAGTTCTCAGCAGATACAGTAGTTTTCAGCAGATACAGTAGTTCTCAGCAGATACAGTAGTTCTCAGCAGATACAGTAGTTCTCAGCAGATACAGTAGTTCTCAGCAGATACAGTAGTTCTCAGCAGATACAGTAGTTCTCAGCAGATACAACAGTTCTCAGCAGATACAGTAGTTTTCAGCAGATACAGTAGTTCTTAGCAGATACAGTAGGTCCCAGCAGATACAGTAGTTCTCTCAATCATATTTAGAATACAGTAGTTCTCAGCAGATACAGTAGTTCTCAGCAGATACAGTAGTTCTCAGCAGATACAGTAGTTCTCAGCAGATACAGTAGTTCTCAGCAGATACAGTAGTTCTCAGCAGATACAGTAGTTCTCAGCAGATACAGTAGTTCTCAGCAGATACAGTAGTTCTCAGCAGATACAGTAGTTCTCAGCAGATACAGTAGTTCTCAGCAGATACAGTAGTTCTCAGCAGATACAGTAGTTCTCAGCAGATACAGTAGTTCTCAGCAGATACAGTAGGTCCCAGTAGAGTGCCTTTGAGTGGATTGTAACTTCGCTGCTGTATTGTCTCCCATGTAAAAGTTTTTGTTTACAAATAACTTAAGTTGAGGGAAGAGCTAGAGAATAACTTAAGAGCTTAGTGGCAGAGCTCTTGGCTGATAAAAAGACTCTGGTTCTATTCTAAGGCGGGGCGAGACGCGTGGGCACGTATATTTGTTCACCTAACAGTAAAAAGATACCTGATTGTTAATAGATTGTTGTGGGTCGCGTCATGTTAATGGGAATATACGGTAGAGAAGACTGGAATTTAAAATGGGATGAGGTAGAGTAATAATTGTTCTTAGTCTATACGTTCAACTGTAAACAAAAGCCTTCAATAAGGATTGGATCTATCCGAATAGAATAATACTAGAATAAGAGGGCGGACTATCTTGCCTGTAAGTATTCCTTTCTGGTCCCTCTTTCATCAAGTCCTGACAGCTTCTTGCAAAACTCCGAACTGAATTGCAAAGTAAACGACTCTGATATATTATCACTATTTTCTCGTTCCCATCCTCCCTGCGCGAGGACTCTTACCTCCATGAATTTGAGAAATTGTTTATTTAGATTTCACAATTTGTTTTCGCTACATTCTGCCGTTTCCAATCCTGGTGGGTAACTGATAAACCCAAGACCATCCCCGTTACTGATTGCTTCAGTCCCGCGAGACGCAAGATAACCCAGGTAACAATGTTGTTTCTGAGTGAACCAATGCACTGTGCCCAGAGATAACGCGGATTACCAATTGTTCGTGGCAGACAAACCAATTTAAAATCAATAGATAGATGGAGGTGATGCAATAATTCAGTCATGGACAAATACCAAGAAATTAAGGATAATGAGTGTGTTGATGGGCCTCCTCACCCCTGTGCGCACACTTTCTTTTGTTTAATCTTACGTGCGCCAGGTTAATATGTTTAGGTCCATATTGTTGATTTTTTAAATTTATTTTCAGTGAAGCACTGATTCCGTATGGGTCACTCAGAGCAAAGAGTAGTGAAGGCTCGATCCTCCGTCTCTCAGATAGAAACTCCATATATATATCTATTTACTGTCCTTGATATTAGTAGTACAGCATCATTATACTTCCTCCCACTGTCAATGTACACTCTACAACAACTGAATGCATAATATATATTCCTGAATTCATTACATAGACTTTTTAGAGAAGTTTTATATTTTCTGACAGAAACAACATAGGTACCAGCCTATGCATATTAATTACTTTCAACAATTTATATTTATAATATTATTCTATCCATAATAAAAGATGTTATCAGTTTCTAGTCCTTGTAACTGATTCCGTCCCTGCCTGACTTACCTGTGACCACTTTTCAGAGTTCTACACTTGATGCTTGCTCACTGTTCAGCTCGTCTTCTTAAAAGCAGTGTTGTTAAGACAGTCAAATGAGTGACTGTTTAACGAGCCTTCAACAGTGATTATCCGACTTAGATCTTTCTGTTACGCTAGGAGGGTCCCTGTATTCTGTTCGCCAGACAGAACATTTTATGGCGTTTATCTATATTTCAGTTATTGTCGTTGTGATATATAATAAGTGGTTAATTTTTTATTGATTGAGAGCAATCTAATATTTGGATTGTTAGG
The DNA here is from genome assembly GCA_009830355.1 of Cherax destructor. Lineage (NCBI taxonomy): Eukaryota > Metazoa > Arthropoda > Malacostraca > Decapoda > Parastacidae > Cherax > Cherax destructor. Next base: position 18,964 of record WNWK01022752.1, read on the forward strand.
TTAGGTTAGGTTTAGTCAGAGTTAATCTAACTAACCTAACCTATATAACGTAAATATAGAAATTTGTAGCAAACCGTATGACACGGAATTTTGTGTTGCGTTGTTGACTGCCTGGTTAACCATGCTATTGCTGCCAGTGGCCTGCAAGGAAACGTAGCCTTCACAACCTGGCCCTTTGGCACTTGTAGCAAGTACTGGTGATCTTAGTGATTTCTGTCTCTGTTCTGTAAACAGGTATCCCCGCAGGGGGACTTCTGAAAGGCTGTCTATTTTTTTTTCTTCCTCCAACTTTCCGTACTTAAGCATTTGCATCCGTCAGCCCTTGCTGTTCTCTTACGTCTTGTCAATCTTATTTGGTCGCAAGGAGTTCTTCCCCAGCAGTGGAAATCTGCCATAGTTCTATCTTTTCGTAAATCAGGTACTTCAGGACATGCTACCTCGCATTATCGTCCCACTGCTCTTACCAATGCAGTTTGCAAGGTGATACAGCTCTACTATTGACCCCTTAGTCCGATAAGATACCTATTTTCGTAATGCCTTTGCTAGTAACCACTCCGTTATAGCAGTCTTTTTTGATCTTGAAAAGGCATATGGCACTACTCAGAGGTATAACATCTTGGCCCAAGCTCACTCCTTAGGCCTCTGATACAATCTGCCATTTTTTTCCTGCAAACTTCTTATCTGAGAGACATTTCCGTGTTCAGGTTAATAATTTGCTTCTCCCGGACTTTGTCCAAGCTGAAGGTGTTCCTCAGCACCACACTTTTTCTCCATGCCATAAATGATCTGGCATCTGTTCTCCCATCTAATATTTGATCATCACTGTGTTGATGACTTCGCTACAGCTTGTGCAGGCGCTGATTGTCGCCTAGTAGCAGCCTCACTCCAGAATGCTGTCAACAGTGTTTCCCATTGGGCCACTACTCATGGGTTTCAATTTTCTAGTGCTAAAACACACCAAATTACTTTCACCAGACGTTCAATTGTCTGAATGTGATACGGTCAGATTTCTCGGCCTACTGTTTGATCGCTGGTTGTCTTGAAAACCTCACATTACCTTCCTGAAAGCAACTTGCCATAGTCGGCTGAACCTCCTTAAAACCCTCGCTATATCTTTCATGGGGGGTTATCGTCGAACTCTACTTCGACTGCATTCAGCCCTAATTTTGTCGAAGCTAGATTATGGTGACCAGATATATTCTGCGGCCTCTCCTGAAACTCTTTCTAGACTCGATCCCATCCATTATCAGGGATTACGTTTATGTCTAGGTGTTTTTTGCTCCTCACCTGTCGAGAGTCTCTATGCAGAAGCAAATGTCCCATCCTTGAACGATCGTCGCCATGCTCATTGCCTCCGCTATTTTGTCAGTTCTCATGACCTTCACGATCCTTCTACATACAGAATAGTAACGGACGTTAGCAGAGGTCCATCATTTGTTCGCCGCCCCTGTTTACTCCGTCCCTTTTCTCTTCGTCTTCAATCGCTCTTGTCGTCTTTTCAGTTGCCCCCTTTATATGTTCATCTAGCTTCTAAGTTTTCACTTCTTCCTTGGATATTTCCGACAGTTAGTGTCTGTTCTTCCTCACTGCCTTACGCAAAAGCCCAAATCCCTACAGTTGCATCTCGCTCTCTTTTTCTTAATCACTTCCAATCTCATTGTCATGCCGTTGTAGTGTACACTGATGGTTCTAAATCTTCTGATGGTGTTAGGTTTGCAGCAGTGTTTCCTGACATTGTGGTGCGAGGTCATTTATTAGACTCGGATGGCATTTTTACAGCTGAATTGTATGCCGTTCTCATTGCAATTATCTGTATTGCATCTATGCCTACTTCAGTGTTTGTAATCGTCTCAGACTCCTTTAGTGCTTTGCAAGCTATTAAAAAATTTGATTCGCCTTATCCCCTAGCTCTTCGTATACGACTTTGGTTGCGCCACATTAGTAGCAAAAATAAAGGAATCGTTTTCTGTTGGGTCCCTGGTCATGTTGATGTTCAGGGCAATGAGCAGGCAGACTCTGCTGTGCTGTCTGCAGTACATGACCTACCAGTTTCATATAGAGGTATTCCATTCTCTGACTATTTTGCTGTAATCTCTACTCACTTTCACAACCGTTCACAACCGTTGGTCTGATATGATTCATAACAAATTACAGTTTATCAAACCAAGTTTGGGTTTCTGGCCTTCTTGTCATCGACACCGAGGTTGGGAGACAACACTCTCTCGTCTTCACATTGGACACACTCGTCTAACTCATTGGTATCTCATGGAGAGGCGCCCTGTTCCACTTTGTGAGAATTGTCTAGTTCCATATTCAATTTCCCAAATTCTATTGGACTGTCCTGTCTATCAATGAGCACACAAAATTTTCCTCCAACGTCGTCACCACTCTAACACCCTTACTTTATTTTTATTCCTTGCTGATGGCCCCACCTTTGACACAGACTTTCTCTTCGACTTTTTGACAGCTACTGATTTATTAAACAAAAGGGAGACAGACACGCAGCATTAAATTACATACCAGTGTTACTGACATGTATAGTATGCAAAGTCATGGAGATTATCAGAAGAGTGGTGGAGCACCTAGAAAGGAATGAGTTTATTAACGACAACCAACACGGATTCAGGGACGGAAAATCCTGTGTCACATACCTACTGGAGTTCTATGACAAGGTGACAGCAGTAAGACAAGAGAGAGAGAGGGGTGGGTAGATTGCATTTTCTTGGACTGTAAGAAGGCTTTTGACACAGTTACACACAAGAGATTAGTGCAAAAGTTGGAGGACCAGGCAGGTATAACAGGTAAGACACTGCAATGGATCAGAGAATACCTGATGGGAAGGCATCAGCGAGTCATGGTACATGACGAGGTGTCAGAGTGGGCGCCTGTGATGAGCGGGGCTCCACAGAGGTCAGTCCTAGGGCCAGTGCTGTTTCTGGTATATGTGAATGACATGATGAAAGAAATAGACTCAGAAGTGTCGCTGTTTGCATACGATATTAAGTTAATGAAGATAATTCAATCGGAGGAGGACCAGGCAGGACTACGAAGGTATCTAGACAGGCTGAAGGCCTGGTCCAGCAACTGGCTCCTGGAGATCAACCCCACCAAGTGCAAAGTCATGAAGATCGGGGAAAGGCAAAGAAGACCGCAGACAGAGTACAGTCTAAGGGGCCAAAGACTACAAACCTCACTCAAGGAAAATGATCTTGGTGTGAGCATAATGCCGAGCAATGGGTGTACCTAGCAATGGGTGTGCCTAGCAATGGGTGTACCTAGATCTTGACAGAACGAGAACAGAATGACAGAAACCGACAGGATACAAAGATGAAAGGGGCAAGAAAGAGAGACAAGGCTAGAGTCAGGCAGAGTCACTCAGAGTCGGGAGGAGCAGCAACCACAGAACCCTGCAACCAAACAAATTAACCCAAAACAAACCACACTCCACACAGCCCCCACCCCCATAGCACAACCCCCCTCTACACAATAGCCTCCCACAGTACCCTACCAGCCCCCACAACCCCCAGAATACAGTTTTGGTAAAAAAGCTGAATGTCTGGTACACCAGTGCAGATGGAACAACGAATAAATGTGCGGAGTGGCAAGAAAGAATCATGGAGGCCTCCTGGACATCATAGCACTCACGGTAATCAGGCTCATCGGAATGATAACAGACACAATCTTTCCAACTGGATATCAGATCCCGAGGAAAGATAGAGGGGGTGGAGGAGTTTCACTGCTCATAAAAAAACCAGTGGAGATTTGGGGAGTTGGAAGGAGGGGACAGAGGGGAAGTAAGGAACTACATAGTAGGAGCACTTCAGACTGGGGGTCCCAAAGTGGTGATTGCAATGATGTATAACCCACCACAGAATAGCAGGAAGCCAAGACAAGAATATGATACACTAGCTAAGGTGGCCAGAAAAGAATACATGGGCAGGACAAAGTTACTAGTTGTGGATGATTTCGATCATAAGGAGACTGAGTATGAAAACCAGAAGCCACATGGGGGACCAGAAACGTGGAGGGCTAAGATGATGGAGGTGGTACTGGAAAACTTAATGCATAAACATGTTAAGGAAACTACCATAGAGAGGAGAGGATGAACCAGCAAAACTGGCCCTCATATTCACCTTGAGTAGTTCAGACACTGAGGACATCACATATGAAAGGCCCCTTGAAGCTAGTGATCATATGGTCTTCAGTTTCGAATACATAGTAAAGTTACAAGTGGAGAGGGAAACAGGACGAGTAGGATGGGACAAGCCAAGTTACTAAAGAGGGGACTACACAGGCATGAAATATTTCCTGCATGAGGTTCAGTGGGAAAGAGAACTGGTGGGAAAATCAGTAAATGAAATGATGGAACACGTTTACCTACCTACCTACCTGGAGTCTACCTGGAGTCTACCTGAAGGGTATTCCGGGGATCAACGCCCCCGTAGCCCGATCCATGACCAGGCCTCCTGTTGGATCAGGGCCTGATCAACGAGGCTGTTACTGCTGGCCGCACGTAATCCAACGTATGAACCACAGCCCGGCTGATCCGGCACTGACTTTAGGTATCTGTCCAACACGTGATAACAAAATGCAAAGATGCTGAGGAGAGGTTCGTACCCAACAGAAACAATGGGAAGACCAGAACGAGCCCTTGGTTCACCCAAAGGTGTAGAGGCCAAAACTAAGTGCGCTAGAGAATGGAAAAAAAATATAGAGACAAATGATCCAGGAAAATAGGAAGATTAGTCGAAGAGCCAGAAAGGAATAAGGTCAAATAAGAAGGTCAAAGAAGACCGCAGACAGAGTACAGGCTAGGGACGCCAAATTCTGAAAACTTCACTCACGGAAATGGATCTTGGGGTGAGTATAATACCGAGCATATCTCCTGAGGCGCACATCAGCCAATTAACTGCTGCAGCATATGGGCTCCTGGCAAACCTAAGAATAGCGTTTAAACACCTTAGTAAGGAATCGTTCAAGACTGTACACCGTGTACGTCAGGTCCATATTGGAGTATGCAACACCAGTATGGAACCCACTTGGTCAAGCATGTCAAGAAATTAGAGAAAGTGCAAAGGTTTGCAACAAGACTTGTCCCGGAGCTATGAGGTATGTCCTACGAGGAGTTGTAAAGGGAAATCAACCTGACGACACTGGAGGCCAGGAGGGATGGGGGGAACATGATAATGACATAAAATGCTGAGAGGAAGTGACAAGGTGTATAGGGGCAGGATGTTTCAGAGATGGGACACAACAACAAGGGGTCACAACTGGAAGTTGAAGACTCAGATGAGTCACAGGGATTTTTAGGAAGTATTTCTTCAGTCATAGAGTTGTCAGAAAGTGGAACAATCTGGAGAGTGATGTAGTGGAGGCAGTATCCATACATAGCTTTAAAAAGAGATACGATAACGTTCATGGAGCAGGGAGAGAGTGGACCTAGCAGCGACCAGCGAGGAGGCGGGGCCAGAAGCTGTGAATCGACCCCAGCAACCACAAATAGGTGGGTACAAATAGGTGAGTACACACATACACACACACTACAAATGATGCGAATAATGCCAAAATTAAGCTTGCACCTGAGCACCCGTGTGAGATAAGACCAGCTGGGCACCACCCCATCCCTCCAACATTAATGAGAGCTGCCTTATTAGCTGCCTCCACTAATACACCTTATTAAAGCATGTTTATAGAAGACGGGAGGGGACCACAACGCCTTAATTATCTCGATTCCCGTTCTCTATGGCCCAGTTACTTGGACGGGAATTTATTGTTCACTTAGTGCTTTGAAAATTCTTCTGGCTCTTCTTCTTGTGAATATAACAACAATACTACTACTACTACTACTACTACTACCACCACCACTACTACTACCACCACCACTATTATTACTGCTACCACTACTACTACTACCACTACTACTACTGCTACTACTTTTACTACCATTACCACCATCACTACTACTACTGCTACCACTGCTATTACTACTACTACCACCACTACCACTACTACTACTGCTACTACTACCACCACCACTACTACTACTCCTACTACTACCACCACCATTACTACTACTACCACAACCACTACCACTACTAATACTACCACCCCACCACTACTATTACTACTACTACTACTACTACCACCACCACCATTACTACTACTACCATTACTACTACTACCACTACTACTACTACTACTACTACTACTACTACCACCACCATTACTACTACTACCACCACCACTACCACTACTCCTACTATCCTACTATCACCACCACCATTACTACTACTACCACTACTACTACTACTACTACTACTACTACTACTACTGCCACCACCACTACCACTACTAATTCTACCACCCCACCACTACTATTACTACTACTACTACTACTACCACTACTACTACTACTACTACCACCACCACCTCTACTACTACTACTACTACCGCTACTAATACTACTACTATTACCACCACCAGAACCACTACTACTACTACTGCTGCTACTACTACCATCACTACTACTACTACTAGTAGTAGTACTACTACTTCTAGTATGACTACTAATAATACACATAGTATACGTCAATACGTGTCTCAAGTATTAAAGTATTCTTTTAGTTTATAGGTAATGTGCAGCCCCAATGATCTTCATGTAGTCGATAGACTGGTCTCGGTGTGTGCGCAGTTTATACACGCTGAAATGTGTATATACCTAGGTTTATATACACATAGTGTACAGATGGCGTGCAGCCGAATCACTTTCTTGCAGTCGATAGGATTAAAACTTAGCAAACTGAATATCATTTTTTAGGAGGGCTAGAAGCTTCCCAGAGAGTTGGATGAAGATGGTCACCCTTGAGCGCCACTAGTCTCACACACTGAGACCTCCCTGTGGCTGCAGATCCATGTCACCAGGACTGTGGTTTGAGTCGTCCTCCCACGCAAGTGTCACAAGACTGCGTTACTAGAGCCACAATCCCAGTAGATCTGACTTAGTGTCGTTGTGTCTTGCACGACCCCCAACCCTCTTGTCCTGTCTTGCAAGCCAACACAATCTGTATTTGGAAGAGTTGCTAGACGTATCCTGACCATAAATGGGTGACTGAGGCTCAGGAGATAGAGGACTGTGGCAGCTTAGCCAGGTGACGCCCACTCTCTCTCTCTCTTACTTGGTATGAGAAATCAATCGATTACAATATTAACCTCATTTAATATTTTATTATACAATGTTGGCCACAACAAGAAAAATAAATATCAACGAATGTGTATAGTGACTAATTCCATTTATGAGCTGAAGCCTTCATGCATTGAAAAGGTTTGTTGAGGAATGTTGATCAAGTGGACTGTCATGACCAGCACCAGTTACCCACCCTAAACCTGACATTTCTTGCTATCTCTTCAAACTGCCTAACTTAAACACATGGGATAATTTTGCTTTTTCTCAACAAGATGTTGTTGTTTTGGTTTTCGTTAATGTTTAATTGCCAATTTGTAACGTCTTATCTGATTTTCCAGGGGTTTAGTTTCAGCTCTATGGTCCTTATCTTAGTCGATTGTCGTCATTTCTCTGAGATGGTATTTGCTATTAGAGTCTATGTATGGATCCATACTCAATTATATTGTGCCTTACGACTTACTCCAAGGCTGAGGGACTGATTACCTCGGCTTCCACTGTCTTCTGTACATATTTCTACAATCATCAGATAATATCCTTGTGTTGATAAAGCCACTGGATGACGCAACGTCTACGTTACACATGTGTCTAAATTCATCATCTTGTCGGTATTGTACACCACTGATGTAACACTCATAGCAATATCAAGATCTTGCAACATAACACTCATCATGCAGGAACCTAACCTATGTCACAGCCATTATATAGAGTCCGCTCTCAGCGCTACTACCAACACCATCACTTAAAACATTTGCAGTTTTATGATTTTGAAAATTCTTGTCCAACAAAAATAATGAACTGCAACAGAACACAGCAACACTTACCTCAACCCTCTAGTCCGTGAAGCACCTGACTTGACCAGCTATATATATTATATATTTCTTCTTTTTGCATTGCACTGATAAAGCCACTTGTTGACGAAAAGGCTTCCTAATAAATGTCCTCATTACCACATAATGTGTCTTTCTTATATACCTATCGGTGTTAATCACCATTTGTTACCGTGAAGCCTTTTTTTTTCAGTCAAAGAATATATGTAGATGTAGAGACACGCCCCTGGCCTCCCTCACTCCAGATGTAGAGACACGCCCCTGGCCTCCCTCACTCCAGATGTAGAGACACGCCCCTGGCCTCCCTCACTCCAGATGTAGAGACACGCCCCTGGCCTCCCTCACTCCAGATGTAGAGACACGCCCCTGGCCTCCCTCACTCCAGATGTAGAGACACGCCCCTGGCCTCCCTCACTCCACTTCATCACAAGTTCACTTCAAAACAAGTGCAGCAACAAGACAAATGCACACCTTAAACTCATTGCAGTACATCGCTACAGGTGGAGTTCTGTCCCTTAAAATATGAACAAGATCAAGTAGCTAAATTAGTCTTCGTGCAAAATTGGAAATTTGTATGAGGTGTTAATTTACGCGAATATATCTAGCAGTATAAAAAGTGTCGAAAAAGTCGATTTTTTTTTAAAAGAGTTTGGCTTATTTAACCGACTTTGTTGTTGGTGCTGTAGATATGTTGACGTTCAGCGCAGCTCTTGTAGAGTCATTATTTTAATAGCGTTTTATTTCTGGTTTTTATGTTCAGTGTGGAGGTTGTGAAGGAGCTAATAAGCCAAGCCAGTTCTAAGAACTAAGATTGACTTGGCTTATTAGGTCCCTGATACGAGTCAATGCACCCACGTCCCGTCACATCACTCATCAAGTGTCTTCAAGGCTTCCTCAGTTACCTATAACAAGCCCACTCAACACACACACACACACACACACACACACACTACACACACACACGCATACACACACACACACACACACACACACACACACACACACACAACATCACACGCATACACACACACACGCATACACACACACACGCATGCACACACATGAGATTTAAAGAAGTATTTACAGAGGAGACAGAAAGGACTCCAGGAATTCAGAATAGGGAGGTATACCAACAAGTGCTGGATGAAATACACACAACCGAGGAGGAGGTGAAGAAGCTGCTATGTGAACTCGATACCTCAAAAGCGGTGGGACCTGACAACATTTCTTCGTGGGTCCTTAGAGAGGGAGCAGAGATGTTAAGTGTGCCACTAACACAAATCTTCAACACATCCATTGAAACTGGGCAACTACCTGAGGTGTGGAAGATGGAAAATGTATTAAACAACAGACCTGTGTCACTGACGTGTATAGTATGTAAAGTCATGGAGAAGATCATCAGGAGGAGAGTGGTGGAGCACCTAGAAAGACACAGGCTTATAAACGACAACCAGCACGGTTTCAGGGAAGGAAAATCCTGTGTCACAAACCTACTGGAGTTTTATGACAAGGTAACAGAAGTAAGACACGAGAGAGAGGGGTGGATAGACTGCATTTTCTTGGACTGCAAGAAGGCGTTCGACACAGTTCCTCACAAGAGGTTAATGCAAAAGCTAGAGGATCAGGCACACGTAACAGGAAAGGCACTGCAATGGATCAGAGAATATCTGACAGGGAGGCAACAACGAGTCATGGTACGTGACGAGGTGTCGGAGTGGGCACCTGTGACGAGTGGGGTTCCACAAGGGTCAGTCCTAGGAACTGTACTGTTTTTGGTATATGTGAATGACATAACGGAAGGGATAGACTCAGAAGTGTCCCTGTTTGCAGATGATGTGAAGTTAATGAGAAGAATTAAATCAGTCGAGGATCAGGCAGGACTACAAAGAGACCTGGACAGGCTACAAGCCTGGTCCAGTAACTGGCTCCTTGAATTTAACCCTGCCAAATGTAAAGTCATGAAGATCGGGGAAGGGCAAAGAAGACCACAGACAGAGTATAGTCTAGGTGGCCAAAGACTGCAAACCTCACTCAAGGAAAAAGATCTTGGGGTGAGTATAATACCGAGCACATCTCCTGAGGCACACATCAATCAGATAACTGCTGCAGCATACGGGCGGCTGGCAAACCTAAGAAAAGCGTTCCAATACCTCACTAAGGAATCATTCAAGACTCTTTACACCATATACGTGAGGCCCATACTGGAGTATGCAGCATCAGTTTGGAACCCACACCTGGTCAAGCACGTCAAGAAATTAGAGAAAGTGCAAAGGTTTGCAACAAGACTAGTCCCAGAGCTAAGGGGATTGTCCTACGAAGAAAGGTTAAGGGAAATGGGCCTGACGACACTAGAGGACAGGAGGGTTAGGGAGACATGATAACGACATATAAAATACTGCGAGGAATAGATAAGGTGGACAGAGACAAGATGTTCCAGTGAGGGAACACAGAAACAAGGGGTCACAATTGGAAGTTGAAGACTCCTATGAGTCAAAGGGATGTTAGGAAGTATTTCTTCAGTCATAGAGTTGTCAGGAAGTGGAATAGCCTAGAAAGCGACATAGTGGAGGCAGGAACCGTACATAAATTTAAGACGAGGTTTGATAAAGCTCACGGAGCAGGGAGAGAGAGGACCTAGTAGCAATCAGTGAAGAGGCGGGGCCAGGAGCTATGACTCGACCCCTGCAACCACAAATAGGTGAGTACAAATAGGTGAGTACACACACATACACACAGAAATGAATATGCACAGGTGAGAAGGGAGGCCCAAAGACAATATGAGAATGACATAGCAGTGAAAGCCAAATCTGACCCAAAGCTGTTCTACAGCCACATCAGGAGGAGAACAACAGTCAAGAACCATGTGATCAGGCTGAGGAAGGAAGGAGGGGAGGTCACAAGAAATGACCGCGAAGTGTGTGAGGAACTCAACATGAGATTCAAAGAAGTGTTCACAGAGGAGATAGAAGAGCCTCCAGAAAGGCGGAGAGGTGGGGTACACCATCAAGTGTTGGACACAATACATACAACTGAGGAGGAAGTGAAGAGGCTGCTAAGCGAGCTAGATACCTCAAAGGCGATGGGGCCGGATAACATTTCTCCATAGGTCCTTGGAGAGGGAGTAGAGGCGCTATGTGTACCACTAACAACAATTTTCAACACATCTATCGAAACAGGGCGAGTACCTGAGGTATGGAAGACAGCAAATGTAGTCCCAATTTTTAAAAAAGGAGATAGGCACGAAGCACTAAACTACATGCCAGTGTCACTGACATGTATAGTATGCAAGGTCATGGAGAAGATTATCAGGAGAAGAGTGGTGGAATACCAAGAAAGGAATGAGCTTATCAACGACAGCCAGCTTGGTTTCAGGGATGGGAAATCCTGCGTCACAAACCTACTGGAGTTCTATGACAGGGTGACGGCAGTAAGACAAGAGAGAGAGGGGTGGGTAGATTGCATTTTCTTGGACTGTTAGAATGCATTTGACACAGTTCCACAGAAGAGATTAGTACAAAAGCTGGATGACCAGGCAGGAATAACAGGGAAGGCACTACAATGGATCAGGGAATACCTGTCAGGAAGACAACAGCGAGTCATGGCACGTGGCGAGGTGTCAGAGTGGGCGCCTGTAACGAGCGGGGTGCCACAGGGATCAGTCCTAGGACCGGTGCTGTTTCTGGTATTTATGAACTACATGAAGGAAGGAATAGACTCCGAAGTGTCCCTGTTTGCAGATGATGTGAAGTTGATGAGAAGAATTCAATCGGACGAGGACCAGGCAGAACTACAGAGGGATCTGGACAGGCTGCAGGCCTAGTCCAGCAACTGGCTCCTGGAATTCAACCCCACCAAAGTCATGAAGATTGGGGAACGGCAAAGAAGACCACAGACGGTGTACAGTCTAGGGGGCCAGAGCCTAGAAACCTCACTCAAAGAAAAGGATATTGGGGTGAGTATAACACCGGGTACATCTGAGGCGCACAACCAAATAACTGCTGCAGCATACGGGCGCCTAGCAAACCTAAGAACAGCATTTGGGACATCTTAATGAGGAATCGTTCGGGGAAACCCCTGTACACTGTGTACGTTAGGCCCATACTGGGGTACGCAGCACCAGTTTGGAACCCACCCCCACCCCAAAACAAAAGAAACTAGAGCAAGTGCAAAGGTTTGCAACAAGACTAGTCCCGGAGCAAAGGGGGGATGCCCCAGGGGAAAAAGTTAAGGGAAATCGACCTGACGACACCGGAGGACAGGAGAGAAAGGGGGACATGATAACGACATATAAAATACTGAGAGGAATTGACAAGGTGGACAGACACAGAATGTTCCAGAGATGGGACACAGCAAAAAGGGGGGCACAGCGGGAAGTTGAAGACGCAGATGAATCATAGGGTGTTAGGAAGTATTTCTTCAGTCACAGAGGGTTGGGAAATGGGAAAAGCTTGGGAAGCGATGTAGTGGAGGCAGGATTCATTCATAGCTTTAAGAAGAGTTTTGGGTAAGGCTCATGGCGAAGGGAGAGAGACCCAGTAGCGGCCAGTGAAGAGGCGGGGGCCCGGAGCTATGACCCCGACCCCTGCAACAACACACACCTGGGTGGCCTGGTGGCTAAAGCCCCCCCCTTTTTGCACGGAGGGCCCGGGGTTTGATTCCCCGGGGAGGCGGAAACATTTCGGGGTTTTTCCCAAAAAACAAAATACCAGGCCTAGGGCCAATCGACATGCGCCCAGGACAAAATGGTAAACACACACACACACACGAGCGCACACACACAAAACACACGAGGGCACACACACGAGCACACACACACACACACACACACACACACACAAACCACCACACACCACATAAAACACACACACCACTCATCACACACACGTACACAACACACGTACACACACCACACACATACACACACAAAACACACACCACACACACACACACACAAAACACACACACACACACACAGAGACAAAAGGAGGAAAAGAGATGGACAGGAGAACCCAGACTCAGGAGGGCCCCCAAACAACCACCTTCAGATGTTCCCC
>WNWK01022753.1:0-32025 GCA_009830355.1 Cherax destructor
AATTATTCTGTTTCGAAATATACAAAATATACAAAGTATGAGGAGTTAACTATGTTGTATATGTATACATGTATGTATACTGGTGTATAAGTATACATTTATGTATACTGGTGTATAAGTATACATTTATGTATATTGGTGTATAAGTATACATGTATGTATACTAGTGTATAAGTATACATTTGTGTATACTGGTTTATATGTATTCATGTATGTATACTTGTGTATAAATATGCATTTATTTATACTGGTGTATATGTATGCATGTATGTATACTGGTGTATGATTATACATATATGTATACTGGTGTATGATTATACATATATGTATACTGGTGCGTAAGTATACATATATGTATACTGGTGTATAAGTATACATATATGTATACTGGTGTATAAGTATACATGTATGTATACTGGTGTATAAGTATACATGCATGTTTACTGGTGTATAATTATCCATTTATGTATACTGGTGTATATGTATACATATATGTATGCTGGTTTTTATGTATACATGTATGTATGCTGGTTTTTATGTTTACATGTATGTATACTGAAGTATAAGAATTCATGTATGTATACTGGTGTATATGTATACATGAATGTATATTGGAGTGTAAGTATACATTTATGTATATGTATACATGTATGTATATTGGTGTATAAGTACACATGTATAGTGGTGTATATGTATACATGAATGTATACTGGTGTGTAAGTATTCATTTATGTATACTGGTGTATATGTATACATGTGTGTATACTGGTGTATATGTATACATATATGTATACTGGTGTATATGTATACATGTATGAATACTCGTGTATAATTATGCATTATGTGTACTGGTGTATATGTATACATGTATGTATACTGGTGTATATGTATACATGTATTTCTCCCCACTTTTCCATTCTCCTTCCCATTTTCTTCGTCTTTTCTCGTCCCCTTCCCCCTCTCTCCTCTTCCCTCCCCTTCCCCTACCTCCCCCTCTTCCCTCTCCCCTCTGCATCTCATTTCACAGACAATATTGGTAGGGGGGTTAAAGGGAGGACATATTTGGATCTTTCTCCCTCTCTCTTTCTATCTCTCTCTTAGAGGTAATCCCCCCTTAACCCGATTCACCTTCAAAGGGATGTTAATCCCCCCTCTCTCCCTCCCTCTCCCTCCCTCTCCCTCCCTTTCTTCTCCCTTATGGTTGGAAATTGATCAAATATCTGATAGCATATGTCTGATAGCCGAGTGTAAAATCTGATGTCCGTGGTTTGCTAGAGTACTATGTGGATGTCTGTGGCTCTCTGTGGCTGTCTGTGACTGTCTGTGGCTGTCTGTGACTGTCTGTGGCTGTCTGTGACTGTCTGTGGCTGTCTGTGGCTGTCTATGGCTGTATGTGACTGTGACTGTCTGTGGCTGTATGTGACTGTGACTGTCTGTGGCTGTCTATTACTGCATGTAACTGTGACTGTGTGTGGCTGTTGCTGTGACTGTCTGTGGCTGTCTGTGACTGTCTGTGGCTGTCTGTGGCTGCTGTTGACTGTCTGTGATGTGGCTGTCTTGACTGTGACTGTCTGTGGCTGTTGTGACTGTCTCTGTGGCTGTTTGTGACTGTGGCTGTATGTGGCTGTCTGTGACTGTCTGTGGCTGTTGTGGCTGTTGTGGCTGTCTGTGACTGTCTGATTGTGTGTGGCTGTTTGTGACTGTGTTGTATGTGGCGTCTGTGACTGTCTGTTGCTGTTTGTGGCTGTTGTGGCTGTTTGACTGTCTGTGGCTGTGTGTGGCGGTCTGTGACTGTCTGTGGCTGTGTGTGGCGGTCTGTGACTGTCTGTAGCTTGTCTCTGGCTACATACATATAAATAATATATATATGATTATGTGGTATAGTGTGTGTGTAGTCCTTTCCTCTGTCACACTACCATTCAACAGAAAGCGTGGGTGGTATGTGGTGGTTGTGGTGGTAGTAGTGGTGGTGGTGGTAGTGGTGGTTGTGGTGGTAGTAGTGGTGGTGGTGGTAGTAGTGGTGGTGGTGGTAATAGTGGTGGTTGTGGTGGTAGTAGTGGTGGTGGTGGTAATAGTGGTGGTTGTGGTGGTAGTAGTGGTGGTGGTGGTAATAGTGGTGGTTGTGGTGTAGTAGTGGTGGTTGTGGTGGTAGTAGTAGTAGTAGTAGAGAGAGAGTGAGCGCAAGAGAGAGAGAGAGAGGAAGAGGGAGAGAGAAAAAAAAGAAAGAGCGAGAGAAAGAGAGAGAGAGAGAAAAAAAAAAGTCTGAAGATGTCGTAAATGTCTGAAAACCTTTCAAGACTTTTTCCAAGTCTTACAAAGTTTCTTTAAATACCTGTAAAGTCTTTTCAGATGTTTTATAACACCTGTCAAAGGTACTTTAAACAACTGAAACACCTTCCAAGACATTTCCAAGGTCTTATTAAGTCCATTTCCAACTTAAAACACCGTACAAGACTCTTAACACCTGTGTGTACTCACCTCACCCACCTAATTGTGGTTGCAGGGGTTAAGACTTAGCTCCTGGCCCCTCCTCTTCACTGACCGCTGCTAGGTCCTCTCTCTCTCCCTGCTCCATGAGCTTTATCATACCTTGTCTTAAAGCTATGTATGGTTCCTGGCTCCACTACATCACTTGCTAGACTATTCCACTTCCTGACAACTCTATGACTGAAGAAATACTTCCTAACATCCCTTTGACTCGTCTGAGTCTTCAACTTCCAATTGTGAGCCCTTGTTTCTGTGTCCCCTCTCTGGAACATCCTGTCTCTGTCCACCTTGTTTATTCCACGCAGTATTTTGTATGTCGTTATCATGTCTCCCCTAACCCTCCTCTCCTCTAGTGTCGTCAGTCCGATTTCCCTTAACCTTTCTTCGTAGGACAATCCCCTTAGCTCCGGAACTAACCTTGTTGCAAACCTTTGCACTTTCTATAATTTCTTGACGTGCTTGACCAGGTATGGGTTCCAAACTGGCGCTGCATACTCTAGTAAAGGGCCTGACGTACACAGTGTACTGTGTCTTGAACGATTCTTTACTAAGGTATCGGAACGTTATTCTCAGATTTGTTAGGCGCCCATATGCTGCAGCAGTTAACTGGTTGATGTGTGCCTCAGGAGATGTGCTCGGTATTATACTCACCCCAAGATCTTTCTCCTTGAGTGAGGTTTGCAGTCTTTATCCACCTAGTCTATGCTCTATCTGCGGTCTTCTTTGCCCTTCCCTGATCTTCGAGAAGCAGTTGCTGGACCAGGTGTCCAGGTCTCTTTGTAGTCCTGCCTGATCCTCATCTGATTTAATTCTCCTCATTAACTTCACATCATCTGCGAACAGGGACACTTCTGAGTCTATCCCGTCCGTCATGTCATTCACATATACCAACAATAGCACTGGTCCTAGGACTGACTGTTGTGTGACCCCGCTCGTCACAGGCGCCCACTGTGATACCTCATTACTTACCATGACTCGTTGTTGCTTCCTTGTCAGGTATTCTCTGATCCATTGCAGTGCCCTTCCTGTTATACACGCCTGATCCTCTAGCTTCTGCACTAATCTCTTGTGAGGAACTATGTCGAAGGCCTTCCTGCAGTCCAAGAAAATGAAGTCAACCCACCCCTCTCTCGTGTCTTACTTCTGTTACTTTGTCATAGAACTCCAGGAGGTTTGTGACACAGGATTTGCCTTCCATGAATCCGTGGTGGTTGTCGTTTATAATCTTGTTCCGTTCCAGGTGCTCCACCATTCTCCTTCTGATTATCTTCTCCATGACTTTGCACACTATACACGTCAGTGACACTGGTTTGTAGTTTAGTGCCTCGTTTCTGTCTCCTTTCTTAAAAATGGGAACTACATTTGCCGTCTTACATACCTCAGGCAGCTGCCCAGTTTCAAGGAATGTGTTGAATATTGTGTTAGTGGCACACACAACATCTCTGCTCCTCTCTAAGGACCCACGGGGAGATGTTGTCCGGTACCATCGCCTTTGAGGTATCAAGGTCACTGAACAACTTCTTCACCTCCTCCTCAGTTGTGTGTATGTCATCCAACACTTGGTATATTCCTTGTTGGTGTCCCACTCTGTACTGTCTTCCCAGAGTCCTTCCTGTCTCCACTGTAAATATTTCCTTAAATCTCGTGTGTATGAGTGTGTGTGTGTGTGTGTGTGTGTGTGTGTGTGTGTGTTTTGTGTTTGTGTGTGTTGTGTGTGTGTGTGTGTTTTGTGTGTGTGTGTGTGTGTGTGTGTTTTGTGTGTGTGTGTGTGTGTTTTGTGTGTGTGTTGTGTGTGTGATGTGTGTGTGTGTGTTGCGGGTTGTGTGTGTGTATTTGTATGTGTGTGTGTGTGTTATGTGTGTGTGTGTGTGTAAGTTACCATTTTGTCCTAGGCACATGTCGATTAGACACTAGGCCTGTTATATATATATATATATATATATATATATATATATATATATATATATATATATATATATATATATATATATGTACTCACCTAGTTGTACTCACCTAGTTGAGGTTGCAGGGTCGAGACATAGCTCCTGGCCCCGCCTCTACACTGGCCGCTACTGGGTCACTCTCCCTGCGCCATGAGCTTTATCATACCTCTCCTTAAAGCTATTTATGGAACCTGCCTCCACTACATCTCTTCTCAAGCTATTCCACTTCCCGACTACTCTGTGACTGAAGAAATACTTCCTAACATCCCTGTGATTCATCTGAGTCTTCAACTTCCAACTGTGTCCCCTTGTTGCTGTGTCCCATCTCTGGAACATTCTGTCTCTGTCCACCTTGTCAATTCTTCTCAGTATTTTATATGTCGTTATCATGTCCCCCCTATCTCTCCTGTCCTCAAGTGTCGTCAAGTCGATTTCCCTTAACCTCTCATCGTAGGACATATCACTTAGCTCCGGGACTAGTCTTGTTGCAAACCTTTGCACTTTCTCTAGTTTCTTTACGTGCTTGGCTAGGTGTGGGTTCCAATCTTCATGACTTTGCACTTGGTGGGGTTGAACTCCAGGAGCCAATTGCTGGACCAGGCCTGCAGCCTGTCCAGATCCCGTGCTTTCTGTAATAGGAATAGGGAGGTGAGAGAGAGGGTGTGCTTCCCTGGAGCTGGTGTTGGAGACATAGTCAACAGGTTGGATAATATCATGTCAGGTAATGGGAACAAGCCCATTATCTGTCTCAGTGCTGGTGGAAATGATATTGGGAAGGGTAGGAGAGAAGAGCTGCTAGATAAGTACAGGTCAGCTATAGATCTAATTAAGTCTAAGGGAGGGGTCCCAATCATATGTAGCATCTTGCCTAGAAGGGGAGTGGGAAATGAATGGTTGTCTAGGGCAATTGGTGTAAATTGCTGGCTAGACAGATACTGCAAGGAACTTGCAATCCCATTCATTGACAACTGGGACAACTTTTATGGCAAACATGATATGTATGCAAGGGATGGGGTACATCTCTCTGGTACAGGGGTGGAAGCACTTGCCAACTCGATCGAGAGGTCCATTGCTGACATGCCTAGGATTTTAAACTGATAGAAGATAGAGGTATGGGTGTGTGTGAGAAACAGTCAGTTAGCAACACTAGGGCTGAAAACAGTAAGTGTATAAAAGAAATTCATACTAAAGTTACAAATAAGGACAATGGATCAGGTCAGCAAACAAAGGGAGACAACAGGGGGAAACAAGAGACTAGCTCCCTTAAGGTTTACTATACTAATAGCAGAAGTGTAAGAAATAAGATAGATGAGCTAAGATTAATTGCAAGTGCAGGAAACATAGATATTATTGCTATAACAGAGACCTGGCTCAATCTGAAAGATAGAGAGTTGCCTTCTGAATGTCACATACAAGGCTATAAATTATTCCACACTGATAGGGTCAACAGGAAGGGTGTTGGAGTAGCGATGTTTGTCAGAGACAATTTAAATTGTTGTGTTAGACAAGATATAAAATTAGAAGCGTCAGCCACTGAATCTGTTTGGTTACAGCTTCTTGAGGGCCGTGTAAAACTTATTTTGGGTGTGATTTACAGGCCCCAAATCTTGATAGGGATGCAGTAAACTTCTATGGGATGAAATTCGTAAGGCATCTACAATGAAAATGTTGTGCTAATGGGAGATTTCAACTTTAGACAAATTGACTGGAGCAATTTGACAGGAAATTTAGAGTCAAGTGACTTTCTTGATACGATTCAGGATTGTTTTTTGAAGCAGTTGGTGACAGAGCCAACTAGAGGAGATAACCTGCTAGACTTGGTTCTTGCCAGCAGGGAATCGCTAATTAATAATCTTGAGGTTAATGATGAGCTTGGGGAAAGTGATCACAAATCACTCAGTTTTAATATATCATGGAATTACCCTAATAATGGCAATCAAGTCTCTGTCCCTGACTTCCGCCTGGCTGATTTCATAGGACTGAAAAATTACCTGGGTAGGTTGAACTGGAATGACCTGACAGTGGGTCAGGTAGGTGGTGATTGCCAATATGACGTTTTCCAGAGAATAGTTCTAGCTGCTCAGACAACTTATGTTCCTAATAGGGAAATCAGATCAAACAAAAACGATCCTAAATGGATGAACAATAGATTAAAACATCTCATTGGTCAAAAGAGAGGCATATATAGGCAAATCAAAAGAGGAGAGGGGCAATTAAGTAATCAATATATTCAGTTAAAGAGAGAAATAAAAAAGGGAATAAGAAAAGCAAAAAGAGACTATGAGGTTAAAGTTGCAAGAGAATCGAAGACTAACCCAAAAGGATTTTTTCAGGTATACAGAAGTAAGATTAGGGACAAGATAGGCCCACTCAAAAGTTACTCAGGTCAGCTCACCGTCAGTGATAAGAAATGTGTAGAATTTTAACACTTACTTCCTCTCAGTTTTTACACAGGAAGATACTAGCGATATTCCAGAAATAATAAATTATGTAGAACAGGACGATAGTAAACTATGCACGATCAGGGTCACAAGTGACATGGTCCTTAGACAAATAGATAAATTAAAACCTAACAAATCCCCAGGCCCTGATGAACTGTATGCAAGGGTTCTAAAGGAATGTAAAGAGGAGCTTAGCAAACCTATGGCTAATCTTTTCAACATATCACTGCAAACTGGCATGGTGCCAGATAAGTGGAAAATGGCAAATGTAATACCTATTTTCAAAGCAGGTGACAGGTCCTTAGCTTCGAACTATAGACCAATAAGCCTAACCTCCATAGTGGGAAAATTTATGGAATCAATAATTGCCGAGGCAATCCGCAGCCATTTTGAAAAGCATAAATTAATCAACGAATCTCAGCACGGTTTTACAAAAGGGCGTTCCTGCCTAACAAATTTAATAACTTTTTTCACTAAGGTATTTGAGGAGGTAGATCATGGTAATGAATATGATATTGTGTATATGGACTTCAGTAAGGCTTTTGATAGAGTCCCACATCAGAGACTATTGAGGAAAATTAAGGCACACGGAATAGGAGGAGAAATTTTTCCTGGATAGAGGCATGGTTGACAAATAGGCAGCAGAGAGTTTGCATAAATGGGGAGAAATCAGAGTGGGGAAGCGTCACAAGCGGTGTTCCACAGGGGTCAGTATTGGGCCCCTGTTGTTCACAATCTACATAAACGACATAGATGAGGGAATAAATAGCGACATAAGCAAGTTTGCCGATGACACCAAAATAGGCCGTCCAATTCATTCAAATGAGGACATTAGAGCACTCCAGGAAGATTTGAATAGACTGATGCAGTGGTCGGAGAAGTGGCAGATGCAGTTTAATATAGATAAATGCAAAGTTCTAAATATTGGACAGGACAATAACCATGCCACATATAAACTAAATAATGTAGATCTTAATACTACTGATTGCGAAAAGGATTTAGGAGTTCTGGTTAGCAGTAATCTAAAACCAAGACAGCAGTGCATAAGTGTTCGCAATAAAGCGAACAGAATCCTTGGCTTCATATCAAGAAGCATAAATAATAGGAGTCCTCAGGTTGTTCTTCAACTCTATATATCCTTGGTTAGGCCTCATCTAG
This sequence comes from Cherax destructor, assembly GCA_009830355.1. Taxonomy (NCBI): domain Eukaryota; kingdom Metazoa; phylum Arthropoda; class Malacostraca; order Decapoda; family Parastacidae; genus Cherax; species Cherax destructor. The sequence continues at coordinate 8,030 of WNWK01022753.1, forward strand.
ATTATGCTGCACAGTTTTGGTCACCGTATTACAGAATGGATATAAATGCTCTGGAAAACGTACAAAGGAGGATGACTAAGTTGATCCCATGTATCAGAAATCTTGCCTATGAGGATAGACTGAGGGCCCTGAATCTGCACTCTCTAGAAAGGCGTAGAATTAGGGGGATATGATTGAGGTGTATAAATGGAAAACAGGAATAAATAAAGGTGATGTAAATAGCGTGCTAAAAATATCTAGTATTGACAGGACTCGCAGCAATGTCTTTAAGTTGGATAAATTCAGATTCAGGAAGGATATAGGAAAGCATTGGTTTGGTAATAGAGTTGTCGATGAATGGAACAAACTCCCGAGTACAGTTATAGAGGCTAAAACGTTGTGTAGTTTTAAAAATAGGCTAGATAAACATATGAGTGGGTGCGGGTGGGTGTGAGTTGGTCCTGACTAGCTTGTGCTACTAGGTCAGATGCCGTGCTCCTTCCTTAAGTGAATGTAACCTGACCTGGATGGGTCGGGGCATTGGCTTAAGCCTGTGAGGGACTTGGACCTGCCTCGCATGGGCCAGTAGGCCTGCTGCAGTGTTCCCTCTTTCTTATGTTCTTCTTATGGTCCTAGAACTGACCACTGTGGAACCCTACTCGTCACCGGCGCCCACTCTGACACCTCGCCACGTACCATGACTCACTGCTGTCTTCCTGACAGGTATTCCCTGATCCATTGTAGTGCCTTCCCTGTTATCCCTGCCTGGTCCTCCAGCTTCTGCACTAATCTCTTGTGTGGAACTGTATCAAACGTCTTCTTACAGTCCAAGAGTATGTGTGTTGTGTGTGTTGTGTGTGTGTGTGTGTGTGTTGTGTGTGTGTGTGTGTTGTGTGTGTGTGTTGTGCGTGTGTGTTGTGTGTGTGTGTTGTGTGTGTGTTGTGTGTGTGTTTGTGTTGTGTGTGTGTTGTGTGTGTGTGTGTGTGTTGTGTGTGTGGGTTGTGTGTGTTTGTGTTGTGTGTGTTGTGTGTGTGTGTGTGTGTTGTGTGTGTGTTGTGTGTGTGTTGTGTATGTGTTGTGTGTGTGTGTGTTGTGTGTGTTGTGTGTGTGTTGTGTGTGTGTTGTGTGTGTGTGTGTGTGTGTGTGTTGTGTGTGTGTTGTGTGTGTGTGTGTGTGTTGTGTATGTGTTGTGTGTTGTGTGTGTGTTGTGTGTGTGTGTGTGTGTGTGTGTGTGTGTGTGTTGTGTGTGTGTGTGTGTGTGTTGTGTGTGTGTGTCAACAATCATCAATCTCTCCCTCTTACATAATCCTCACACTTCATTGCTCCTTCATTTATCTCCTTTGTCCTATTTCTCTTCCTTCTTCCTCGCCTCGTTTATCCTCCTCCTCCTCCCTATTCATTATCTTCCATACCCTCCATTCTTATTTCAGCATGAGCGGTGAAGAGGTAGTAGAAGGAAGGAGAGTGTAGATGGAAGGAGAGATGAGGAATAAAAGAGGAGGAGAGAAGAGATGAATATTCAGTACGTTAGTTAATGAGATGGAAGTTTATAGTGATGAGAAGGGCTGTGGATGGGAATTAGGTATGAGGATGGAGTGAAAGGGAGGGAGAGGAAGGTGGAGAGGGAGGAGTGGTTTAGGGAAGGTGGAGGAATGGACATAGGGAGGAAGGAACGTTAGGATGGAAGGTGGGAGGGAGTGTAGAGTGGGTGGAAGAGGGAGGGTGGGTTGGAGGAATTTTGGGAGGGATGGAGTTAGTGAGGGTGGGACGGAAGGTGGGAGGGAGGGTTGGAGGGAAGGTGGGAGGGAAGGTGGGTGGAAGGGAGGGTGGGTTTTAGGGAGAGAGGGAGGGTGGAAGGGAGGGAGGTACGGTGGGTGGGAGGGTTGGAGGGAGGGTGTTTGTTAGGGAGGGAGGGATTGTGGGTTTGAGGGAGGGTGGGGGTTAGATGGAGGGGTGGGAGGAGTTAGGGGGAGGGAAGATGATGGAGGTTGTATATTATGGAGTAGAAGATGCACGTAGAAGGAAGATGGAGAGGAGGACACTGAGAGACAGACTGACAGACTGATAGACTGACTGAAGACGTAGAAGTGAAGAGGGAGAGACACTGAGACGACTGACAGACTGATAGACTGACTGACAGACTGATAGAGAGACTGACAGACTGATAGACTGACTGCCAGACTGATAGAGAGACTGACAGACTGATAGACTGACTGACAGACTGATAGAGAGACTGACAGACTGATAGACTGACTGACAGACTGAGAGAGAGATTGACAGACTGATAGACTGACAGACTGATAGACGGACTGACCGACTGATAGACAGACTGAGAGACAGATAGACAGACTAAGACAGAAGACTGAGGAGTCAGTCCTACCACTGATAGCACCAAAAGAAACACACAACACAACACACACACACAACACACACACAACACAACACACACACAACACAACACACACACACACACACACAACACAACACACACAACACAACACACACACACACACAACGCAACACACAACACACACACAACACAACACACAACACACACACAACACAACACACACACACAACACAACACACACACAACACACACACAACACAACACACACACAACACACACACACAACACAACACACACACAACACACACACAACACACACACAACACAACACACACACAACACACATACAACACAACACACACAACACACACACAACACAACACACACACAACACAACACACACACAACACACACACAACACAACACACACACAACACACACACACAACACACACACACACACAACACAACACAACACACAACACACACACACAACACAACACACACACACACACACACACACACACACACGACAGGGTGACAGCAGTAAGACAAGAGAGAGAGGGGTGGGTAGATTGCATATTCCTGGACTGTAAGAAGACGTTTGACACAGTTCCACACAAGAGATTAGTGCAGAAGCTGGAGGACCAGGCAGGGATAACAGGGAAGGCACTACAATGGATCAGGGAATACCTGTCAGGGAGACAGCAGTGAGTCATGGTACGTGGCGAGGTGTCAGAGTGGGCGCCGGTGACGAGCGGGGTTCCACAGTGGTCAGTCCTAGGACCAGTGCTGTTTCTGGTATTTGTGAACGACATGACGGAAGGAATAGACTCCGAAGTGTCCCTGTTTGCAGATGATGTGAAGTTGATGAGAAGAATTCAATCGGACGAGGACCAGGCAGAACTACAAAGGGATCTGGAAAAAGATCTTGGGGTGAGTATAACACCAGGCACATCTCCTGAGGCGCACATCAACCAAATAACTGCTGCAGCATATGGGCGCCTAGCAAACCTAAGAACAGCATTCCGACATCTTAATAAGGAGTCATTCAGCACCCTGTACACTGTGTACGTTAGGCACACACATACATACACACACAAAACACACACACACACACAAAACACACAACACACACACAACACACACACACACAAACACACACACAGGAGAGAAAGGGGGGACATGATAACGACATATAAGATACTGAGAGGAATTGACAAGGTGGACAGAGGCAGAATGTTCCAGAGATGGGACACAGCAACAAGGGGACACAGTTGGAAGTTGAAGACTCAGATGAATCACAGAGATGTTAGGAAGTATTTCTTCAGTCACAGAGTGGTCGGGAAGTGGAATAGTTTAGGAAGCGATGTAGTGGAGGCAGGTTCCATACATAGCTTTAAGAAGAGATATGACAAAGCTCATGGCGCAGGGAGAGTGACCCATTAGCGGCCAGTGAAGAGGCGGGGCCAGGAGCAATGACTCGACCCCTGCAACCACAACTAGGTGAGTACACACGCACACACAAACACCTCAGTGTTTAAAACTCCCTGTGTTTCACAGAACTAGAAACACTATCAAGCCTCAGCACCTAGGTGTGGTACACACTCAAAGGCACGCAATGAATACTGCAATTATTCACCTTTGGACACCTTTGTCCGTTTTTTTGTAACATGGGTCTATTAGGACTATAATTAAGACTATATAGTGGAACCCTGGTATAGTGAACACCTGGCTCCCAGTAATAACCTTCGTACACCTAGGGGCGTATACACTGAGATATACACCTAAGTGTATATACAATGAGATATACACCTAGGTGAATATACACTGATATATACACCTAAGTGTATATACACTGAGATATACACCTAGGTGAATATACACTGATATATACACCTAAGTGTATATTCTCTGAGATATACACCTAGGTGTATATACAATGAAATATACACCTAGGTGTATATACACTGAGATATACACCTAAGTGTATATACAATGAAATATACACCTAGGTGAATATACACTGATATATACACCTAAGTGTATATTCACTGAGATATACACCTAGGTGTATATACAATGAAATATACACCTAGGTGTATATACACTGAGATATACACCTAAGTGTATATACAATGAAATATACACCTAGGTGTATATACATTGATATATGCACCTAGGTGTATATACACTGAGATATACACTTAGGTGTATATACACTGAGATATACACCTAGATGTATATAAGCAGATATATACACCTATATGTATATACACTAAGATATACACCTAGGTGTATATACACTGAGATATACACCTAGGTGTATATACACTGAGATATACATCTAGATGCATATACACTGATATGTACACCTAGGTGTATATACACCTAATTATATATACACTGAGATATACACCTCTCAGTGTATACTTAGCTTATTGTGTATTAATTCATACTCTCCACCTCTAGACTGTTATTGATGGGTATATCTGTGTGTATGGCTGGTATATCTGTGTGTATGGCTGGTATATCTTTGTGTATGGTTGGTATACCTCTGTGTAAGTCTGGTATATCTGTGTGTATGACTGTTATATCTGTATGTATGACTGTTATATCTGTGTGTATGGTTGGTATATCTGTGTGTATGGCTAGTATACCTGTGTGTAAGTCTGGTATATCTGTGTGAATGGCTGGTATATCTGTGTGTAAGTCTGGTATATCTGTGTGTATGACTGTTATATCTGTGTGTATGACTGTTATATCTGTGTGTAAGTCTGGTATATCTGTGTGTATGACTGTTATATCTGTGTGTAAGTCTTGTATATCTGTGTGTATGACTGTTATATCTGTGTGTATGGCTGGTATATCTGTGTGTATGGCTGGTATATCTGTGCGTAAGTCTGGTATATCTGTGTGTATGACTGTTATATCTGTGTGTATGGCTGGTATATCTGTGTGTATGGCTGGTATATCTGTGTATGGCTGGTATATCAGTTTGAATGATTGGTATATCTGAGAAAGAGAAAGAGAGAGAGTGAGGGAGAGAGAGAGTGAGGGAGAGAGAGAGTGAGGGAGAGAGAGTGAGAGAGAGAGTGAGGGAGAGAGAGAGTGAGAGAGAGTGAGAGAGAGAGTGAGGGAGAGAGAGAGTGAGAGAGAGAGGGAGAGAGAGAGTGAGAGAGAGAGTGAGGGAGAGAGAGAGTGAGAGAGAGAGAGAGTGAGAGAGAGAGAGAGAGAGAGATCCCTCCTATGACGTTCTGGGAGACAAATCCTCTTTAGATTGGACCAATCTCCTGTTCTCTATTACCCAGCTTCTCCTCTTCTTCCTCCTCCTCCTCCTCCTCCTCCTCCTCCTCCTCCTCCTCCTCCTCCTCCTCCTCCTCTTCCTCCACCTCCTCCTCCTCCCCCTCCTCCATATCCACCTTCTCCATAAATCCCCTATATTGGCTATTATAAGATGGGATTACTTTCTGGGGTAATCCTGATATTGTTCCACTTTTAAATCCCACTTTTAAATTGGTACCTGTTGTGTGAGTCAGTGTTGCAGCCTTCCTGGTTACCAGTGTTGCAGCCTTCCTGGTCACCAGTGTTGCAGCCTTCCTGGTCACCAGTGTTGCAGCCTTCCTGGTTAACAGTGTTGCAGCCTTCCTGGTTACCAGTGTTGTTTGTGAGTCAGTGTTGCAGACATCCTGGTTACCAGTGTTGTTTGTGAGTCAGTGTTGCAGACATCCTGGTTACCAGTGTTGTTTGTGAGCCAGTGTTGCAGCCTTCCTGGTTACCAGTGTTGCAGCCTTCCTGGTCACCAGTGTTGAAAGCCTTCCTGGTCACCAGTGTTGCAGCCTTCCTGGTTACCAGTGTTGCAGCCTTCCTGGTTACCAGTGTTACAGCCTTCCTGGTTACCAGTGTTGTTTGTGAGTCAGTGTTGCAGCCTTCCTGGTTACAAGTGTTGCAGCCTTCCTGGTCACCAGTGTTGCAGCCTTCCTGGTTACCAGTGTTGCAGCCTTCCTTGTTACCAGTGTTACAGCCTTCCTGGTTACCAGTGTTGTTTGTGAGTCAGTGTTGCAGCCTTCCTGGTTACAAGTGTTGCAGCCTTCCTGGTCACCAGTGTTGCAGCCTTCCTGGTTACCAGTGTTGCAGCCTTCCTGGTTACCAGTGTTGCAGCCTTTCTGGTCACCAGTGTTGCAGCTTTCCTGGTTACCAGTGTTGCAGCCTTCCTGGTTACCAGTGTTGTTTGTGAGTCAGTGTTGCAGCATTCCTGGTCACCAGTGTTGCAGCCTTCCTGGTTACCAGGTTTGTTTGTGAGTCAGTGTTGCAGCCTTCCTGGTTACCAGTGTTACAGCCTTCCTGGTCACCAGTGTTGCAGCCTTCCTGGTTACCAGTGTTGCAGCCTTCCTGGTCACCAGTGTTGCAGCTTTCCTGGTTACCAGTGTTGCAGCCTTCCTGGTTACCAGTGTTGTTTGTGAGTCAGTGTTGCAGTTTTCCTGGTTACCAGTGTTGCAGCCTTCCTGGTTACCAGTGTTACAGCCTTCCTGGTCACCAGTGTTGTTTGTGAGTCAGTGTTGCAGCCTTCCTGGTTACCAGTGTTGTTTGTGAGTCAGTGTTGCAGCCTTCCTCTTTACCAGTGTTGTTTGTGAGTCAGTGTTACAGCCTTCCTGGTTACCAGTGTTGCAGCCTTCCTGGTCACCAGTGTTGCAGCCTTCCTGGTCACCAGTGTTACAGCCTTCCTGGTTACCAGTGTTGCAGCCTTCCTGGTTACCAGTGTTGTTTGTGAGTCAGTGTTGCAGCCTTCCTGGTTACCAGTGTTGTTTGTGAGTCAGTGTTGCTGCCTTCCTGGTTACCAGTGTTGTTTGTGAGTCAGTGTTGCAGCCTTCCTGGTTACCAGTGTTGTTTGTGAGTCAGTGTTGCTGCCTTCCTGGTTACCAGTGTTGTTTGTGAGTCAGTGTTACAGCCTTCCTGGTTACCAGTGTTGCAGCTTTCCTGGTTACCAGTGGAAAGCATTGGTTTGGTAATAGAGTTGTCGATGAGTGGAACAAACTCCCGAGTACCGTCATAGAAGCTAAAACCTTGTGTAGTTTTAAAAATAGGTTGGATAAATACATGAGTGGGTGTGGGTGGGTGTGAGTTGGACCTGACTAGCTTGTGCTGATGCTGTGCTCCTTCCTTAAGTGGATATGACCTGTTCTGACCAGGTTAGGTCATTGGCTTGTGGCCGGTGGGGGATTTGGACCTGCCTCGCATGGGCCAGTGGGCCTGCTGCAGTGTTCCTTCATTTTTATGTTCTTAATTCTACCATGTGACTTGGACCTGCCTAGCATGGACCAGTAGGTGACTTGGACCTGCCTAGCATGGACCAGTAGGTAACTTGGACCTGCCTAGCATGGGCCAGTAGGTGACTTGGGCCTGAAGGAGCCATCACCGAAGAGCTGGATCAGGATGCTGTTCCTTGCTAATGTTTACTGTCTGCAGTATAAAAGCCCCTTCGTGCATATTCTATACTTGTATCTATATTGATGGAGTGGAAGCATCATCTCCAGGCTGAGGGACTGATTACCTTAAACTCCTAATCTTACCTTTGTATTGGAACGATGAAGTCATTGGTTGGCGAAACGTTTCCAGACGGTGCAACATATCCCAATGAAAAGCAGGGGCACCATGAACCATTGAGACACGATATAATAAGAACATAAGAACATAGGAAGGAGGGAACACTGCAGCGGGCCTGCTGGCCCGTGCGAGGCGGGTCCAAGTCTCCCACCGGCTTAAGCCAATGATTGAGGTATATAAATGGAAAACAGGAATAAATAAAGGGGATGTAAATAGCGTGCTAAAAATATCTTGTACTGACAGGACTCGAAGCAATGGCTTTAAGTTGGATAAATTCAGATTCAGAAGGGATATAGGAAAGCATTGGTTTGGTAGTAGAGTTGTCGATGAGTGGAACAAACTACCGAGTACAGTTATAGAGGCTAAAACGTTGTGTAGTTTTAAAAATAGGCTAGATAAATATATGAGTGGGTGCGGGTGGGTGTGAGTTGGTTCTGACTAGCTTGTGCTACTAGGTCAGATGCCGTGCTCCTTCCTTAAGTGAATGTAACCTGACCTGGCAGGGTCGGGGCATTGGCTTAAGACGGTGGGAGACTTGGACCTGCCTCGCATGGGCCAGTAGGCCTGCTGCAGTGTTCCTTTCTTATGTTCTTATGTTCTATGTTCTTGTTTGTGAGTCAGTGTTGCAGCCTTCCTGGTTACTGAGTTTTTGGTTGCAGCCTTCCTTGGTCTACCAGTGTTGCAGCCTTCCTGGTTACCAGTGTTGCAGCCTTCCTGGTTACCAGTGTTTTAGTCAGTGTTGCAGCCTTCCTGGTTACCAGTGTTGTTTGTGGTACAGTGTTGCAGCCTTCCTGGTTACCAGTGTTGCAGCTTTCCTGGTTCAGTGTTGCAGCCTTCCTGGTACCAGTGTTCACTTCCTGTTACAGTGTTGCAGCCTTCGGCCAGTGTTCAGTTCTGGTTACCAGTGTTGTTTTGTGAGTCCAGTGTTGCAGCCTTCCTGGTTACCAGTGTTACAGCTCCTTCTGGTTACCAGTGTTGTTTGTGAGTCAATGTTGCAGCCTTCCTGGTTACCAGTGTTGTTTCGGAGTCAGGTTGCGCCCTGTCGTTGTTTGTGAGTCAGTGTTGCAGCCTTCCTGGTTACCAGTGTTGTTTGTGAGTCAGTGTTGCAGCCTTCCTGGTTCACCAGTGTTAGCTTTGGTATCAATGTTGCAGCCTTCCTGGTTACCAGTGTTGTTTGTGAGTCAGTGTTGCAGCCTTCCTGGTCACCAGTGTTGCAGCCTTCCTGGTTAACAGTGTTGCGGTTTTCCTTGTTACCAGTGTTGTTTGTGAGTCAGTGTTGCAGCCTTCCTTGTCACCAGTATTGCAGCCTTCCTGGTTACCAGTGTTGCAGCCTTCCTGGTTACAAGTGTTGTTTGTGAGTCATTGTTGCAGCCTTCCTGGTTACCAGTGTTGCAGCCTTCCTGGTTACCAGTGTTGTTTGTGAATCAGTGTTACAGCCTTCCTGGTTACCAGTGTTGCAGCCTTCCTGGTTGCCAGTGTTGTTTGTGAGTAAGTGTTGCAGCCTTCCTGGTTACCAGTGTTGCAGCCTTCCTGGTCACCAGTGTTGCAGCCTTCCTAGTCACCAGTGTTGCAGCCTTCCTGTCACCAGTGTTGCTGCCTTCCTGGTCACCAGTGTTGCTGCCTTCCTGGTCACCAGTGTTGCAGCCTTCCTGGTCACCAGTGTTGCAGCCTTCCTGGTCACCAGTGTTGCAGCCTTCCTGGTCACCAGTGTTGCTGCCTTCCTGGTCACAAGTGTTGTTTCTGGTTTTTCACCAGTGTTGCTTTCTTAGTTCTGCACTTACCTGTCTACAGGTGTAGAACCCCTTGGTAATGTTGATTCCTCCTGGTAATGTTGCTCCTCCTGGTACATGTTGTTTTTTGTTTCTTACATTCTCAGTCTCCTTAGGTTAAGGTGGAAATTAAATCTCCTTTAGGTAATGTCTATAATTTAAATCCCCTTAGGTTAATGGTCTGGATAATTTAAATCCCCTTGGGTTAATGGTCTGGATAATTTAAATTCCCTTAGGTTAATGGTCTGGATAATTTAAATACCCTTAGGTTAATGGTTTGGATAATTTAAATACCCTTTGGTTAATGGTCTGGATAATTTAAATCCTTTTGGGTTAATGGTCTGGATAATTTCAATCCCCTTAGGTTAATTTTCTGGATAATTTAAGTACCCTTAGGTAAATGGTCTGGATAATTTAAATACTCTTTGGTTAATGGTCTGGATAATTTAAATACCCTTTGGTTAATGGTCTGGATAATTTAAATCCCTTTGGGTTAATGGTCTGGATAATTTCAATCCCCTTAGGTTAATTTTCTGGATAATTTAAATACCCTTTGGTTAATGGTCTGGATAATTTAAATACCCTTTGGTTAATGGTCTGGATAATATAAATCCCTTTGGGTTAATGGTCTGGATAATTTCAATCCCCTTAGGTTAATGGTCTGGATAATTTAAATCCCCTTAGGTTTATGGTAGGATAGTCTAGGTTAGGATAGTTTATGGTAGGATAGTTTAGGTTAGGATAGTTTATATTAGGATAGTTTATGGTAGGATAGTCTAGGTTAGGATAGTTTATGGTAGGATAGTTTAGGGTAGGATAGTCTAGGTTAGGATGTGTTAGATTACAGTAAATATATCTCTCATCTTATCCTGACTTCATCCTGACCCTATCCTGACTTTATCCTGACCCTATCCTGACTTTATCCTGACCCTATCCTTATTTTATCCTCCCCTCATCCTCACCTTATCCTACCCTCATCCTCCCCTCCTCCTCCTCACAGCTTCGTAAATCTAAGCTTTCCTTGAGTAGGATTTACGCCAGTAATCCTCTTTAAGCTCCAGGAAAATCCTGGTGCTCCAGCCGACGTAATCCTGACGTCAAAAAATCCCTCAGGATGGAAAAATAAATCCTGGTGATGGATAATAGACTTTCATGGGAATAAATCCTACTGTCAGAGTAACATAAATCCCGGGATTTATATACTGTGTAATGTGTATGTCTCTAAGTGAATATATATATATATATATATATATATATATATATATATATATATATATATATATATATATATATATATATAAATATATATATATATATATATATATATATATATATATATATATATATTATATATATATATATATATATATATATATATATATAGACAGATAGATAGAGAGAGAGCAAATAGTAAGCATAAAAAAGTGAATCCCATTCAAGAATGGGGCTTCCTTTCTCCTCCTCTGGACCCCCTCGGCCCCCCCTCGGGGCCCCCCTCAGGACCCCCCTCGGGGCCCACTTTCTCCAGCTCTCACCTTTTTAAAAGGCTTTCAACACTATACTGAAACTAATTAAAAGTTTATATCCTGGTTAGCAGAAGGATTGTGCTGTAGGATGGGGCAAGTAGGATGGTGCCTCCCTGGAGGATAGTGCCTCCCTGTGTCATGTAGGGGGGTAAGGAAATAAGGGATAATTGGGGAATAGGGGAGTAAAGGGAGGGAGTGAGTAGGCAGGAGAGGTGAGGTTGACAGGAGCGAAGGTAATGTGAGGTCACTGGTGACTACACCATCACCTCTCATTACCACCCAACTACTTACCCTCTCTCTACCTAAAATAAAATATAATAAAATAAAGTATAAAGAGTAATAAAGAATTATAAGAATATAACTAGGACAGTGAATATTACTATTCCACTCAAACACAGTTTATTTAAGTCCTTGTACAATAATATATTTGGGAACAGGAGAACACTATTGGGTTTAGATAAATGGGGATTGTACATATAAGCAGGGAGACAGTGAATACAATCAACTGACGAAACAGAATATAACTTACAATATAGTTCAGAGGACAGTTCACCACAGGAACTCAGTCACACTTCTAGCCACAGGTCCCAAGACCTGCTCCAACAGAACTCTGCCCAGTGTCTCCAACAGTCTCCTCCAGAGACTCTACAGCAGCTCTCTCCCAGAGCTCTGCACACCGGCAGCCGCTCTGCTAGAATCTCGTGCCCAGAGCTCTGCACACAGGCCAGAGCTCCGCCAGAATGTCTCCAGCCCAGAGCTCTGCACACAGGCCAGAGCTCCGCCAGAATGTCTCCAGCCCAGAGCTCCGCACACAGGCCAGAGCTCCGCCAGAATGTCTCCAGCCCAGAGCTCCGCACACAGGCCAGAGCTCTGCCCGAATGTCCCCAGCCCAGAGCTCCGCACACAGGCCAGAGCTCTGCCAGAATGTCTCCAGCCCAGAGCTCCGCACACAGGCCAGAGGTCCGCCAGAATCACTCCCTCTAGTTGTTCCCTCGGCCTTATATCGTCCTCCAAGCATCCCCCCAATGAGGAGTGCACCATGTGCTTTGACCTGACGCTAGTCCAAAAGACAAAAGACCTGAGCCTTAATCCGAGAGGCGTGGTCTGACAGCTATTTACCAAGGGCAGGTGTGGCTGCTTAGGTAGACCTCACAGCACACTGACTACATCACATCCCCCTTTGTCCCCCACTTTAAAATATCTGAGAACTAGGACAATTTGTCCTAAGTTATTAGACTATTTTAATCCTTAACCCTTAATTATATTACAATACAAAGACAAAATTACACATAACATAATATAAAATTATTCAACTACATATATTTCCGTCAGCCTTCTCAACTACCACAAGGCAGCATAATCAGTACACCTCGCAGGTGACCAGCATAACAATTGCTCTCTGGTGCAAAGCCTCCTTACTCGTCATTTCTCCTTAAAACTAAATATCTGGCTCCAGTGCCTTCCCTACTTCTACTAGAAATGCACTAGCCGGTGCTAGTCACCCTCGCACGTTAACCATTGGGCCAAACCTCTCTAGGCTTCTCTGGCGTGGAAAACTGCTCCAACGGGTTGCATTCTTTCAAGTAACTGCAACTGGACCACATCACGACCACCAAGGTCGTATGTTAACACACTTCACATACACACTTCAACATCTGAAAATCGAGATAGGGCAAGCATCGCAGCTAAGACCCACCATTATCCTATGCCACTACTAGGATTCACTGGCCTCATAAAACAAGGTAGACATTATCACTTGACCGTTTCCAAGGTCACCTTATTCCACACAGGTAACACTAACACTTCTGGCAAGTCAAAGTAGGCTGGGAACATCTCACACTCTTAATTGTCTCTCATGGCTGGCAGGACATCCCCCATACTGGTCGTACAGGGTGGCCAGCATGACAGCATACACCTCCATACCACCCACGGCAGCACGCTGGTCCCAGCAGCCGGAGTCCATCCCCACGGCTCGCGTCCTTCCACATCTCCGAGGATGGCAGCTCCTTCATAGTAGATTCTCCTGTCCTGGCACACCAGACAGAATCCCTCATACTCCACTGCAGCATCACCGCCATCATCTCCTCCCGAGCTAGGCAGCATCACAGCACCGCCACAGCATCGCAGCACGGCTCCAGCATCGCAGCACGGCCCCAGCATCGCATCATGGCTACAGCATCGCAGCACGGCCCCAGCATCGCAGCACGGCCACACCATCACAGCACGACCACAGCATCTCAGCGTCACAGCACGGCAGGCTGCAGCACACAGCCAGTCTCAGCATAGCAGACAGCATCAGACAGCCTCGCCTCAGTAAACCGCAGCATCATAAGCAGCCGACATCAGCAGTAGCAGACTAGGGTCAGATGCTCGAGGTGAGGTGAGGTGAGGTGAGGTCACTTCTGGTCATTAACAGAGGTGCGGTCACTCATCCCTGGCAACTGCGGGTAACTTGCGGTCAGTGGGTGATGGTCACAGGGTGGGTGACACCCACTCTGCTAGAATCTCATGCCCAGAGCTCTGCACACAGGCCAGAGCTCCGCCAGAATGTCCCCAGCCCAGAGCTCTGCACACAGGCCAGAGCTCCGCCAGAATGTCTCCAGCCCAGAGCTCCGCACACAGGCCAGAGCTCCGCCAGAATGTTCCCAGCCCAGAGCTCTGCCAGAATGTCTCCAGCCCAGAGCTCCGCCAGAATGTCTCCAGCCCAGAGCTCTGCACACAGGCCAGAGCTCCGCCAGAATGTCTCCAGCCCAGAGCTCTGCACACAGGCCAGAGCTCCGCCAGAATGTCTCCAGCCCAGAGCTCCGCACACAGGCCAGAGCTCCGCCAGAATGTCTCCAGCCCAGAGCTCCGCACACAGGCCAGAGCTCCGCCAGAATCACTCCCTCTAGTTGTTCCCTCGGCCTTATATCGTCCTCCAAGCATCCCCCCAATGAGGAGTGCACCATGTGCTTTGACCTGACGCTAGTCCAAAAGACAAAAGACCTGAGCCTTAATCTGAGAGGCGTGGTCTGACAGCTATTTACCAAGGGCAGGTGTGGCTGCTTAGGTAGACCTCACAGCACACTGACTACATCACACCTGGAGGATAGTGCCTCCCTGGAGGATAGTGCCTCCCTGGAGGATGGTGCCTCCTTGGAGGATGGTGCCTCCCTGGAGGATAGTGCCTCCCTGGAGGATAGTGCCTCCCTGGAGGATAGTGCCTCATTGGAGGATGGTGCCTCCCTGGAGGATATTGCCTCCCTGGAGGATAGTGCCTCCCTGGAGGATAGTGCTTCCCTGGAGGATGGTGCATCCCTGGAGGATAGTGCCTCCCTGGAGGATGGTGCCTCCCTGGAGGATAGTGCCTCCCTGGAGGATGGTGCCTCCCTGGAGGATGGTGCCTCCCTGGAGGATAGTGCCTCCTTGGATGATAGTGCCTCCCTAGAGGATAGTGCCTCCCTGGAGGATGGTGCCTCCCTGGAGGACAGTGCCTCCCTGGAGGATAGTGCCTCCCTGGAGGATGGTGCCTCCCTGGAGGATTGTGCCTCCCTTGAGGATAGTGCCTCCCTGGAGGATAGTGCCCTCCCTGGAGGGTGGTACCTCCCTGGAGGATGGTACCTCTCTGGAGGATGGTACCTCCCTGGAGGGTGGTACCTCCCTGGAGGATGGTACCTCCCTGGAGGGTGGTACCTCCCTGGAGGGTGGTACCTCCCTGGAGGATGGTACCTCCCTGGAGGGTGGTACCTCCCTGGAGGGTGGTACCTCCCTAAAGGATGGTACCTCCCTGGAGGGTGGTACCTCCCTGGAGGATGGTACCTCCCTGGAGGGTGGTACCTCCCTGGAGGATGGTACCTCCCTGGAGGGTAGTACCTCCCTGGAGGATGGTACCTCCCTGGAGGGTGGTACCTCCCTGGAGGATGGTACCTCCCTGGAGGATGGTACCTCCCTGGAGGGTGGTACCTCCCTGGAGGATGGTACCTCCATAGGGGGTGGTACCTCCCTGGAGGATGGTACCTCCCTGGAGGATGGTACCTCCCTGGAGATGAGTACCTCCTGAGGTGGTACCTCCCTGGAGGATGGTACCTCCCTGGAGGATGGTACCTCCCTGGAGGTGGTACCTCCCTGGAGGGTGGTACCTCCCTGGAGGATGGTACCTCCCTGGAGGTGAGTGACCTCCCTGGAGGATGGTACCTCCCTGGAGGATGGTACCTCCCTGGAGGATGGTACCTCCTGGAGGTGGTACCTCCCTGGAGGATGGTACCTCCCTGGAGGTGGTACCTCCCTGGAGGTGGTACCTCCCTGGAGGTGGTACCTCCCTGGAGGATGGTACCTCCCTGGAGGGTGGTACCTCCCTGGAGGATGGTACCTCCCTGAGGTGGTACCTCCCTGGAGGATGGTACCTCCCTGGAGGGTGGTACCTCCCTGGAGGATGGTACCTCCCTGGAGGGTGGTACCTCCCTGGAGGATGGTACCTCCCTGGAGGATGGTACCTCCCTGGAGGATGGTACCTCCCTGGAGAGTGGTACCTCCCTGGAGGATGGTACCTCCCTGGAGGGTGGTACCTCCCTGGAGGATGGTACCTCCCTGGAGGATGGTACCTTCCTGGAGGATGGTACCTCCCTGGAGGATGGTACCTCCCTGGAGGATGGTACCTCCCTGGAGGATGGTACCTCCCTGGAGGATGGTACCTCCTGGAGGATGGTACCTCCCTGGAGGTGTGGAGTGTACCTCCCTGGAGGATGGTACCTCCCTGGAGGATGTACCTCTGGAGGATGGTACCTCCCTGGAGGATGGTACCTCCCTGGAGGATGGTACCTCCCTGGAGGATGGTACCTCCCTGGAGGATGGTACCTCCCTGGAGGATGGTACCTCCCTGGAGGATGGTACCTCCCTGGAGGATGGTACCTCCCTGGAGGATGGTACCTCCCTGGAGGATGGTACCTCCCTGGAGGATGGTACCTCCCTGGAGGATGGTACCTCCCTGGAGGATGGTACCTCCCTGGAGGATGGTACCTCCCTGGAGGATGGTACCTCCTGGAGGTGGGTACCTCCCTGGAGGATGGTACCTCCCTGGAGGATGGTACCTCCCTGGAGGATGGTACCTCCCTGGAGGATGGTACCTCCCTGGAGGATGGTACCTCCCTGGAGGATGGTACCTCCCTGGAGGATGGTACCTTCCTGGAGGATGGTACCTCCCTGGAGGATGGTACCTCCCTGGAGGATGGTACCTCCCTGGAGGATGGTACCTCCTGGAGGATGGTGACCTCCCTGGAGGATGGTACCTCCTGGAGGATGGTACCTCCCTGGAGGATGGTACCTCCTGGAGGATGGTACCTCCCTGGAGGATGGTACCTCCCTGGAGATGGTACCTCCCTGGAGATGGTACCTCCCTGGAGGATGGTACCTCCCTGGGGATGGCCTCGAGGATGGTACCTCCCTGGAGGATGGTACCTCCCTGGAGGATGGTACCTCCCTGGAGGATGGTACCTCCCTGGAGGATGGTACCTCCCTGGAGGATGGTACCTCCCTGGAGATGGTACCTCCCTGGAGATGGTACCTCCTGGAGATGGTACCTCCCTGGAGGATGGTACCTCCCTGGAGGATGGTACCTCCCTGGAGGATGGTACCTCCCTGGAGGATGGTACCTCCCTGGAGATGGTACCTCCCTGAGGATGGTCCTCCCTGAGATGGTACCTCCTGGATGGACCTCCCTGGGTGTACCTCCCTGAGATGGTACTCCTCCCTGGAGATGGTACCTCCCTGGAGATGGTACCTCCCTGGAGGATGGTACCTCCTGGAGGATGGTACCTCCCTGGAGTATGTCCTCCCTGGAGTATGGTACCTCCCTGGAGGATGGTACCTCCCTGGAGTATGGTACCTCCCTGGAGGATGGTACCTCCCTGGAGGATGGTACCTCCCTGGAGGATGGTACCTCCCTGGAGGATGGTACCTCCCTGGAGGATGGTACCTCCCTGGAGGATGGTACCTCCCTGGAGGATGGTACCTCCCTGGAGGATGGTACCTCCCTGGAGTATGGTACCTCCCTGGAGTATGGTACCTCCCTGGAGGATGGTACCTCCCTGGAGGATGGTACCTCCCTGGAGGATGGTACCTCCCTGGAGGATGGTACCTCCCTGGAGTATGGTACCTCCCTGGAGGATGGTACCTCCCTGGAGGATGGTACCTCCCTGGAGGATGGTACCTCCCTGGAGGATGGTAGTAGTGGTGGAATCATCCACTACTTACCCCAGCATTACCTCCCTCTTCCTCCCTATCTCCCTCCATCACCTCCTTCCCTCCCTCCCTATATCACCTCCTTCCCTCCATCACTTCCCTTCCTCCCTCCCTCCGTCACCTCCTTCCCTCCCTCCATCATTTAATAATGGAGTAAACTCCACTAGACACACAGAAACTTTAATTAGGCAAATAAAGAGAATAATCACGTAAATTATACCAGCTTGATGATGGTAATAATAATAATAATAATAATAATAATAATAATAATAATAATAATATTAATAATAATAATTAATAATAATAATATATGACATAATAAAAATAATATAATGCATAATATATATATATATATATATATATATATATATATATATATATATATATATATATATATATATATATATATATATATATATATATATATATATATATATATATATATATATATATATATATATATATATTATATATATATGCAAGACAACCACTATGAAAAATAGAAGAATTCCAAGCGCTTTCGTGACTACTCACATTATCAAGGAACTATAACAGGAAACATGACAAGAAGGCTTATAAAGGGGCAGAATACACCTCACAGTCACATCACAATAACAAAGACAACACCTCACAGTAGCGTAACATCTCACGACTCTGTGAAGAGGAACATAAGAAAGGACCTGAAACTCTTCCCAAGAATTAAGATTAGTCCAATTTATCATTAAATTCTTCCCAAATTTTATTAATTATAAATGAATCCAATTTATATAAACCAAAAGAAATATTCATATTATTTTCAAAACTGCTTTTAATGAAACAAGATTCTATTATATTCCTCTCAACCATGGACTTGCTTGATACAACCTTCTCAGCATTTTGAAAATCAATTGGATGGTTAAAATCTCTCACATGAATAAATAGAGCATTAGAATCTTGTCCAGTTCTAATGCTATATTTATGTTGTTTTAATCTTAGTTCAAGACTTTTACCAGTTTGACCATAATAAACTTTATCGCATATTTTACAGGGAATCTTATAGACACATCCGTCAGCATTTTGGGGGGAATTTTTTATCAAAAGTCTTTTTACTGTATCAAGATTTTTAAATACAACTTTGATATTAAAATTCTTAAGAAAGGAAGGTATATCAACAAAGTTTTCATGGTAAGGGAGAACCAACATATTTTTGGTTGAATAAGGTTGGTTGTCCCTTTTGGGATTGTAAAAAGTATTCCTAGCTATTTTAAAAGATTTATCAATTATGTTTCTTGGGTATTTTAAATCATTAGCTATTTCATAAATTTTAGAGATTTCTTCATCTATGAACTCTGGACTACAAATACGTAAAGCTCTCAAAAACATTGAAGAAAAAACCGACACTTTAACTCTATCTTGATGTGAAGAGTAATAGTGTACATAGGAACAATTATTTGTAGGTTTTCTGTAAATTTAAAATTTAAAATCAATGTTACCCTTAATAATAAAAACATCTAGGAAGGGCAATGAGTTATTTACTTCGAATTCAACAGTAAAATTTATAGAATGAGCTAAGCTATTTAATTTAACAAGGAAATGGTTTATATCTACATTCTTAGGCATAAGGCACAAAATATCATCAACATATCTATACCACTTAGCTCTATTGGGAAGGATAGTGTTAAGCAATCTTGTTTCGAAAAATTCCATATATAAGTTACTAAGAACAGGTGAAAGAGGATTTCCCATTGCCATACCAAACTTCTGAGTGTAAAACTCATCATTAAATACAAATTTTGCATCAACAATACAAAGTTTAATAAGTTTAATGATAGTAGGAACTGGCAATGGTAAATCATAATTAACCAGTTCTTCAGATAAGAAACTTAGTAAATCATCAACTGGAACTTTTGTAAACAAGGAGGTAACATCAAAACTAACCATATTGAAATCATTTAAATCAGTCAAGGTGCTTAATTTATCAACTAAATCTAAGTTGTTTTTAACATTAAAATTAGAAATTTTTCCAACAATTGGGCTCAAAATATCAACAAGCCATTTAGAAAGTTTATAAGAAACTGAACCTATAGAGCTAATAATTGGTCTAACAGGATTACCAGGTTTGTGTGTTTATATTAATCCATACATATAAGGTAAAGATGGATTAGTGGAAGTAAATTTTTAATTAATTCATCTTTGCCCTTCAATAGATGTTTTATTGTTTTATTGAAATTGCTGTTAACAGTTTCTAAGGGATTCTTTCTAAGTTTAGAATAGGTTTCAAAATCATCTAGGAGGTTATTCATTTTATCTTGGTAATCGGTTTCTTTCATAATTACAATTGCATTTATTTTATCTGCTTTAGTAAGACGCAAATTTTTATTATTCAAAAGTGAATCATAAGACTTAAAAAATCTTTGAGGGCAATTGGGAATATTTTGTTTTACCATTGAGCTATATACCATCCCCTTACTAATATTAATTTCATCAGTGGATAAATCAGAGGATTTTTCTTATGTTCCTCTTCACAGAGTCGTGAGATGTTACGCTACTGTGAGGTGTTGTCTTTGTTAGTGTGATGTGACTGTGAGGTGTTGTCTTTGTTAGTGTGATGTGACTGTGAGGTGTAGTCTCGCCCCTTATATAAGCCCTTCTTGTCATGTTTCCTGTTATAGTTCCTTGATAATGTGAGTAGTCACGAAAGCGCTTGGAATTCCTCTATTTTTTCATAGTGGTTTTCTTGCATATATATATATATATATATATATATATATATATATATATATATATATATATATATATATATATATATATATATATATATATATATATATATATATATATATAAGGATGGGTCCACCTCTAGTGCAAATTGTGGGACCCATAGCCTCGAGAAGTGGATAAAGGCTTCAAGGAAGAATATTTGGATTTCTTCCTGATTCCATTGAATATTCCACTTCTCCTACCACCATCCTATATACACACATGCATACATATAAATGCTTATTAATAGACAGAATACATTTATAGAAAACACAAACATGAACAAGAATACATTCAATATGCAAGATTAATATATAATATAATAATATATATATATATATATATATATATATATATATATATATATATATATATATATATATATATATATATATATATATATATATATATATATGTATACATATATTATGCACCACTACCACAACCACCACATCTACCACTACTACCACAACCACCACCACTACCACGACCACCACCACAACCACCACAACTACCATAATCACCACAACTACCACCACTACCACAACTTCCACAAATGCCACCACTACTGTTACAAAAAGACACGATATCTATTATTAATAGACATCTCCAGTGAACACTAGAAAGGATGCCCTTCTAGCATCCAGCCTGTTACTGGGCTTTTGTAACAAACTCTCTATCCTGGTCCAGTTATCCGACATATTATCAATATCACCATTGGATCCCAACTGAGAGGATACTAACTAAAGAAATATATTTAAAATGTTTATTATCAAAGTGAGAAAATCTAGGGTAGCAAAGTAAATCAAATATAAATATGTTAAAGATATTAATTAGGAGGTTAGCTCCTACACTGCTCTCATATACCATAAGGCTGTGCTGAGGGCACATATATCCAAATGACTCTGAAGTACCATCAGGTACAATGTCAGTAATTACAATAATACAGATATATGCAAATAAGAATATAAGTGTGTATGAGTGATCTCCAGGTAACTCTAAGACTCAACCAGTGTTCAGCTGAACTTCTCATAAGCTAGCTTCTCTAACAAACTGACAATCACAACAGCTTGATTGACCAGTAAAATGACCAATTCGCAGAACAGCAATATAACAGGCAACAGCAACACAGCGTCAGGAACCAGGAGATAGAATAACGACCCTAACTGGGGACCATCAATAGATCCTCCAAAACAGTCACAAAACTCCCTTTCTACTGAAGCTAAGTTCAACATAAACAATCCCAAACTGTGACGGTGCACAGATGCCTTATCGAATTAGGCCAGGAGCTGTAGCTAGAGACCTGAGTTATCTCAGAGTGTCAATGTGACACACAACCCAGAAAAACGTCGAAAATCACTGTCTAGTCTATCCTCTGTGAACAGAGTTACACAGAGTCCTGAGAAGTATGTTTCGTCTCACCACCGAACACATACTCTACCACACAGAGTCTAAATGGTGAGAAAACAAGCAGAGACAGGAGAGAAGTGTTGACACAACGATGTCCAGCAGCGTAGTGCTCTCGAGGAAGGAGCAGCAGCCTCCCACCTCAGGTATGGTCAGGCCACCGACTGGCTCACAGCAACTAGACGCCAGCAATATAACAAGCGAAATGTCATAAGCGGTAGTTAGCCAACTTGGGCATCTACAACACACTTGAGCACAATATTTAATGTTACATCTACCTACTAATGTTACATCTACCTACTAATGTTACATCTACCTACTAATGTTACATCTACCTACTAAAGTTACATCTACCTACTAATGTTACATCTACCTACTAATGTTACATCTACCTACTAATGTTACATCTACCTACTAATGTTACATCTACCTACTAAAATAGCTAATTCAAATAAGTCAAATAATAATATAAAGCAAGATATTAACGATTTAGCTATTATCGAAAATATCAGCAATATAAAATTATAAGAAAAGGAAAATATACATTAAAAATCATATAAACATGTATATATATTGGGGCCCATTCTGGGGTCGCAATAACTACCACCACCACAACTACCACCACTACCACAACAACTACCACAACTTCCACAACTACCACCACCACATCTTCCACACCTACAACCACTACCACAACCACCACAACTTCCACCACTACCACCACCACAACTACCTCCACTTCCACAACCACCACAACTACCACCACAACTACCACCACTACCACCACCACAACCACCACAACTACACCACAACCACCACCACCACAACCACTACAACCACCACAACTACCAGCACTACCACAACCACCACAAGCACCACAACTACCACAACCACCACTACCACCACCACAACCACCACAACCTTCACAACTACCACAACCACCACCACCACAACCACCATCACACCAACCACCACCACAACCACACAACCACCACAACTACCACACTACCACAACCACCACAACCCACCACAACCACCACAACCACCACAACCACCACAACCACCACAACCTCCACAACCTCCACAACCTCCACAACTACCACAACCACCATCACACCACCACCACCACAACCACCACAACCTCCACAACCTCCACAACTACCACAACTACCACAACCACCACCACAACAACTATCATACACAGGTCAACATTACTATCCTCTGCAACATTCTAAACTGCAACATAATTTCCAGGTTATTCTCCCTTGCAATTGCTTGTTTCTAAACACAACTCCGGCCAGGAGAGAGAGGTTAGGGCCCCAGGGAGACAGGGAGAGGGAGGGACAGGGAGGACAGGGTGAGGACAAGGCTCACCTTCTGAATCATTCTACACACACTCTTGTTCCTTCTATCATTCCAGCCAGAACTGTGTTTCTCACTCTCTCTCTCTCTCTCTCTCTCTCTGTCTGTATCTATCTCTTTGTCTGTCCGTCTCTCTCTCTCTCTCTCTCTCTCTCTCTCTCTCTCTCTCTCTCTCTCTCACTTTCTCATTTTCCCTCTCCCTCTCTCTCTCTCTCTCTCTCTCTCTCTCTCTCATTCTCCTTCTCCTTTCTCCTTCTCCCTCTCCCTCTCCCTCTCTCTCTCTCTCTCTCTCTCTCTCTCTCTCCCTTCTCCCTCTCTCTCTCTCTCCCTCTCCTCTCTCTCTCTCTCTCTCTCCTATTCTCTCTCTCTCTCTCTCTCTCTCTCTCTCTCTCTCTCTCTCTCTCTCTCTCTCTCTCTCTTCTCTCTCTCTCTCTCTCTCTCTCTCTCTCTCTCTCTCTCTCCCTCTCTCCCTCTCCCTCTCCCTCAAGCATTAGGTTGTGTTCTGGTAATACTTTTGTAAAATAGATTTTTTGGTAACGCTGCTGAAACTTGTTGTTGTTGTTGTTGTTTTGTAACAAATAAGGGGGGATTGGTAGTGTGTGTGTGTGTATGTGTGTGTGTGAATGTGTGTATGTGTATGTGTAAGTGTGGGTTTGTGTGTACGTGTGTATGTATGTGTGTTGTGTGTGTGTAAGTGTGTGTGTGTGTGTGTGTGTGAATGTGTGTGTGTGTGTTGTGTGTGTGTAAGTGTGTGTGTGTGTGTGTGTGTGTGTGTGTGTACTCACCTAATTGTACTCACCTAATTGTGGTTGCAGGGGTCGATACTCAGCTCCTGGCCAAGCCTCTTCGCTGTCCACTACTGGGTCTCTGCTCTCCCTGCTCCATGAGCTTTATCATACCTTGTCTTAAAATGTATGGTTCCCGCCTCCACTATATCGTTCGCTAGACTATTCCACTTCCTAACTACTCTTTGGGTGAAGAAATCTTCCTAACATCCCTTTGACTCATCTGAGTCTTCACCCCGTTGTGTCCCTGTTTCTGTGTT